>VUQH01031891.1:0-17206 GCA_015106775.1 Etroplus canarensis
ATGATAAACTCTAAATCCTAACTGGAACTCTTCAAATAAACCATTCCTCTGCAAGTGATCACACAGTTGTTCTGCAACAACTCTTTCAAGAATTTCTGAAATGAAAGGAAGGTTGGAAATCGGTCTGTAATTAGCTAAAACAGCTCTGTCGAGCGAAGAGTTTTTAAGTAGTGGTTTAATTACAGCCACTTTAAAAGCCTGTGGTACATAGCCTGTTAATAAAGATAAACTAATGATATTCAAAACTGAAGCAATGGCATGACCTCTTTGAAAAGTCCTGCAGGGATGGGGTATAACAGGCATGTTGATGGTTTGGAGAAAGTAATGACTGAGGTCAACAAGAGACCTTCTGTTCTTTTCCATACTTTGTGATTGCCTGCCCCATCACAGTTTTCACAAGTTGTTGATCACCTCCCCTGTGGTCTCTTTCCAGCTGCGTCCTATTGTGTAATAAGTCCCCTGTGTGTATTTATAGTCCTGTCTTTCCCTGTGCCCTCTGTCAAGATCTGTGAGTTCCACTTGTTTTCTCTGGCTTCCCATGCTGTTTTTTTTTTTTTATTAGCTGGATGTAGCAGGATGAGCCCTGTGATAGTCAGATGTTATCCATTTTTATAACCAGTATTGATATAACTCAAGTCATAACTCATTCTACTTGGAGGGGCAAAAAATAAACTTTTCAAGGTGCTGTGTACTTTTAGTAAGAGCACTAAGTAGCAGGAAATAGAAGTGGTATAACTAAACATAACTATCAGAATTCTGACACTCTAAACAATAAAATTAGACTTACCTTCCTACAGAAAGTACTGTGAGCTCTCCTTCCTTTTTCTCCTTCAATTCACTTCCTTCTATTTTTTCCTGTACAGTTTTTGGCACAACAGCTTGCGTATGGTGTGTGTCCACACACTCTCCACCCAGCAGGGGGCTCTTCTGTTGGTCGGAGGATGTGTCCAGGGAGGGCAGGATGAGACTCTGGGGGGGCTTCAGTGGATCTTTGAGAGAATCCAGGGGAGGAATGAGAACAGGGGGCCATTTTCTTTGGGCACAACGAGTGCAACGGTAGCCATGTTTAGGAGCCAAACCAGAGAGGCCAGAGATAGTGTGGAGGTGGGACTGATGCGGGCAGAGCCTGGGAAGGGAGCGGAATGGAGACAAGGGAGAGAGCATCGGGAACCTGGGAGGGAAGAAGAGAAGGACACGAGAGTTTTCATATTTAGTTTAGTAAAACCGTATGTAAATAGGTAATTTAGACTTGCAATGTTAATAAACATGGACTGTAAAATAAAAAAGGCATACAAAGCAATTAAAAAATTTGTAATGAGTGATTAAATTACACTATGCACAGGTAACATCTCATTTGTTATCTAATCCTCCCCAGGAATTTTGAACACCCTCATTGTCACAAAAAGACACATCTCTAATCTTAGTCTTAGACATGGCAACTGCTGCAATCTTTATTTTACTACACTGCTACCTATATCACTCAAGCTCATTTATGCAGATAGGAAAAAGTGAGAGCAGTATAATCCCTTAAGCTCCCCATTGCATCCAAATTGTTGCAAAACTGACCTCTACCTATGCTCTTATTTAATTTTAGTGTGTAAATAAAGGCTCTTTGGTTTGCGCCTATCTATTGTTCCTTTTTTGTTGTGTAGGTGACCTGTAGTGACCCCAAATAATCCCTGAAAAACCTCCCACCACACACACATATGCAAATGACCTGAAAGCTTTCCAGAACTGTGTGTGCATACTGTGTGTTTGTGTGTGTGTGTGTGTGTGTGTGAGAGAGAACGTTCTCGAAGCTAAAGATCACATATGACAGAGAACCAATGAGCGGCAGCACACTGCCACAGGCCTCTGAGACCTCTCAGATACTGAAATAAATTTCCATCATATACAATGAACTTCAACCATTCTTTAAGAAATGCTACGGGAGTGCAGAAGCAAAGGATAGTTTAGAAAATACAGAATTTACAGGTGACAAATAATGACAGGCAAAAGCAGCATCGATACTGAAGCAGAAGTCAAAGCCCGGTGGTGTAGACTGTGGCATAAAGCAGCATATCTAATGGACATTTTAGATTAAATTCTGACAACTTAAGCAATTTTAATGACTTAACGTACAACCCTGAGTTCTTACCACAAATGTCCTTGGTCATGTAAAATGAGTGACTTTAAGCTATGTGACAGACTCATGATGAGACTGTTGTAACAACTGTGTGAGCAACTCATTTCAAACTTGTGGGTGTGAGTCACTCACAATCATCAGCCTGCTCCAGAAACCCACTAAGAAAATGTAGCCTGCATGGTCATCATGCATATTTCTATGTGGTTATTTTCTTAAAGTTTATCATTCTTTTTTCTGTTGTTGAAGACTTTAAAAGAAAGCAATAAAGTCTAGATGGAAAAATTACAATATTAAAATGTGTTAGCGCAAATATGGAATTATAACCCTATAAACAGTTTGGATTTTGTCAAGTTTAGGTTTGCATCTCTGATACAAGGTATTTTTGCACTGTATACTCCATCACATGTACACACCCAAGCAAGCACGCTTTTTTCTATTAGAGCCTCTTGACAAGAGCCAGTCTCTCTCTCTCTCTCTCTCTCTCTCTCTCTCTTTAAAATCTTCCCTTGCCATCTCGTTGTGAGTGACCTTCAGCAGCATGACTAAGCTAAAGTTTCTGATGATTTGTAGGAATGTATGAGTCTCATACTTGATTGACGAGCCCTTGCTCATGGCCATCTGTTTGGTCTCGTACTCTAGCAGCAGTTCCTCCAGCGCAGCAGCATTTTCTGAAACAAACACACACAAACATTTAGTTATAACGTTAACTACAGAGGCAGTCGAACTATAGCTTCAAATAATTAAACACCTTCTGTCTGTGAAAATTTAATTCAACACATTATGAGAAGTTTAAAATGAGGCAGATATAAATTCTTCAAGAAACCCTAGAAAAAAATAAGCTAAAGTGTCTGACTTTTGATATAAAAACCAATCGGAAATATTCATCATCTCTGTAGTAATGAGCTGTGCTGAAACTTATTTGCTGTTTATTAGAGTATAATTCCAGCTCAAAACCCTAGTGTATCTGCCATCTGTTAAATTATCCATTGACAAATGCTTTGTAAAGCCAGTGGTTATCATGGGCAGAGTTTGCTTTAAAAATTACACCCATATTCCCAGTGTTGATAGATACGACAATAAAGCCTTTCCCCCAGTTTTGACATGGCCCAACATTCTTGGATGGAAAAAAGAACAGCTGCTGAGTAGGCCACAACAGACATGTGTTTTAAGTTGTGTGTAAGCACTGTAACGACACTGTGGTCTTATGTTCTCCTCCAAAGCCATGAGCAATGAAGTGGCTCTGGCTAACCCATTTGTGACATCACTGTCGGTATATGCTCAACACGTACCTTTCTTCTCAGTAATGAGGCGAACCAGAACACTGATGGTGTCTTCATTCAGGTCATCGGATATGTAGGGACAACTGTTACCTAAAGTACACAAAAATACACTAATCAGTCTTAAAACACGGACACTACTGCCATTTTAGTTTCTAGATGCAGTATAATGACTTTTTCCTTTATGGAATTGCATACACATAGCACAAATACTGTATATAGTATATCTGGCATTTTTGTCATTTTAAATTCGATGTGTTTTTTAATGATACAAATGCTAAATCCATTTCTTCATAGTTTCACTAAGCGGTGTCTTTAGGGAGTGTGTCAGTTATAACTCTGGCCTCAGTTACAGCATCAGTACATCTTTGTCCAGGATGGAATATTATAGGTTCTTGAATACAAATAGAATTATACTGTCAACCAAGTTATCAAACACTTTTCTTTTAACTTTGTTGTAGTGTATTTACTCTGCAACAGACTGGCAACTTGTCCAGGGTGTACCCTGTCCAATGGCAGCTGGGATTGGCTCCAAGTTAGAAGTTTCATTTTAAAGGGAGACATTGCATAACTTTTAACACTGCCACTGCTTGTACATAATGGGACTCACAAGGATGGATGTGGATGACTGAATATCAAAGAATAGATGTGCTTCCATGGCAACCCACCCATCCCATAATAGCATAGCACAGTGAGGCAGCTGAGAGGAGGGCAATGACAGCAAAGGGGAGGGAGGGGGAATAGCTCACTCAGCAGTTGTGCACCGTGCAGCTCTGTGCATGTGTGTGTGTACTGTGATGTGATGTACTAGACCCACAATGCCTGGTGACAATGTGTAGCTGTGTGTTACAGAGCAAAATCTGACAATATAGATAGCAATTGTGACTGCATGTGTGTATTTCAGTCTTTCTTGCATAAGCAGCATTAGGCTGTTGTTAGTCCATAACAATAGCTCTGTCTCCACACTGGCTGTTGCTATGTGAGGATAACAGCATCAGTTTCACAGGGTGTCACTCATTCGCTTCCATTTACTCCTTTACCAAGTCCTTTATCCTGTCATGGTGACAGGTTTTACTCTAATTTTTATGTTTAATTTTGAAAATGCCTTCTACTAACCCTTGTGATGCATTTTTGGTTATTTTACTTCCTCTTGTCCTCCAGCTTATGTAGTTCCCCGACTGTTTTCCACCTATGCCTGGTTTCCTTTCCTGTGTTTCCCATTTCGGTTCCTCATGTTATGCTTGTATCTAGTTCAGTTTTTGTACCTTTTGTTCTATCTTTCTTATACTTTGGTTGTTAGTTTAACAGTTTTGTTACTAAAGCTGACCTTTAGTTTAACATGTTGTTTTCCATGTCTGCATTTAGGTCCTAACTACTAACCTGCCCCCCATTACACAAGAGTAATGGGGGGCAGGTGAAAGCAAAAAATGGAATCACAGAGGTGGGAAAAGACAAGAACATGTAGTAAACAAAGACACAAGAAAACTAACTACCAAAGCAAAATAGGATGCAACAACAGAAACAAACGGAAGCAAATGCAGACAGAAAACCACAAAATGCTAAGATTTGTTTTTTAAAGAACCAATGAAAATCAAATCACATGGGTGCTGTAAATGCAGCAGTCTTGTGGATGATACTGCAGAAACTCACCCTCCATCTTCTGCTGTGCTCTCATGCCTGAGCGACTGCACAGTTGGAGATGGGACTCCTGCTCACGAGATTTATTGTATTATCAACCCTACATTTGTCCTGTTTCTCCCTTCAAATTTAAGGTCACTGCATTCTCCAGTGAAGCAAAGTGTTCTCAGTCCTCAGCCCTGCATAGTCAGTTACCACTGCAGAATCAGATTTTAGCCCTGCCGAGCTAAGCTTTGTTTTGCTATAATTTATCCTCATGGGTGTTCCCCCTCGGTGGAGATGATGAGAAAAGTGCTGGAGTAAGAAGTTCCTCTAACCTTAGGCTAGTCAGGACTACAGAGGACAGACAGACAGTTCACTGCAACAAGGACTGTTACATAACAACAAGAGTGGGAAGGGAAGAGAGATAAAGTTTTTCTCAAGCCTAGCGAAAGTGATTAACTACCATCAGTTGTACTTTTACCACACCTTTTACTTTCTTACTTTACCAAACTTTCTTCTTCTTTCATCTGACAGCCTGCCTATATGTTCCCCTCACTTGCCGTTTATCCTTCTCAAGTATAAATGTGCACTCACTTAGCTTATCTCTGCACCATCATCTACCCTTAAAGCTATGCTGAAAGTCAGACAGAAAGAAGGCAATGGTGATGGAGATTAGATAGATAAGTTAAAATAGGGTCTTCAGATTTTTAAAATTGATCAATGGCCCTCATAATTTCATCTCTTTCATTCAATTCGATTTTATTTATATAGTGCCAATTCACAACAAAAGTTGCCTCGAGATGCTTCACACTGTAAGGTAAAGACTCTACAGTATTAAGAGAGAAAACCACAACAATTAGATGATCCCCTATGAGCAAGCACTTGGCAACTGTGGAAAGAAAGAATTCCCTGTTAACAGGAAGAGACCTCCGGTGGAAGCAGGCTCAAGGAGGGGCAGCCATCTGCCTCGACCAGTTGGGGGTGAGGAGAAAAGAGAAAAAAGAGAGCAAGGAGAAACACAGACTATGGGTGAGAGAAGACAAACTTTCACCACATGCAGCAGTCACAGATAAATGCATAGGGAGTGAAAAGAGGTGGGTGGAGAAGAAATGCCCAACATATCATAAGAAGCCCCTCAGCAGCCTAAACCTATTGCAGCATAACTAAGGCCTAACTATAAGCTTTATCAAAAAGGAAAGTTTTAAGCCTAATCTTAAATGTAAAGAAGGTGTTTGCCTCCTGAAAACAAACTGGGTGCTGGTTCCACAGGAGAGGGGCCTGATAGCTCTGCCTCCCGTTCTACTTTTAAAAATTTTAGGGACCTGAGAGCAAAGTGCTCTATTGGGGAAATATGGTACAATGAGGCCTTTAAGACAGGATGGGGCCTGATTGTTCAAGACTTTGTATGTATGTTCTTGTGTGTCTTTAATGTCCTAATATTTTACATTGTATGTCCTTTCTTTGCTGCAGTCCATAGTGCAAAACGTGGACATCAACTCAGTTTAAATTAAAACCAAATCACTACTACCTTTCCCGTGAGTCCCAGCACACAACTTTTCATCTTTACACTGTAATGCAAATTAAAAAGAACTACTAATTTTCAAAAAAGGGACTGAGGAAGAAAACAAGAAAAAACAACACAGAAGTGATTATCAGAAAGAGAAGACAGAAGAGGAGACAGAGGAAACGAAGAGAAAGACACAATGAGCCGAGGACCCAATTAAATTATTGATCTGGCTGGGAAAGGAGAGATGGATTGATAGTATCATGTTCAAATGAGAAGAGAGGGGCGTGTTAGAGAGCCAAGAAGCTGGATCAATGGAAAGTAGGAGTGACAAAATAGCTGCAGGGGGCGGGGCGTTTAGGGAGTTCCCCTTTAGGTGAAGGAAAGACTCAAGTTTCACAGCAGTGAAAAAGCAAAGCAAGAGCACTGACATTTGCTTTGACTCCTGCCAATTCTCATGCGTGTATGAATTCCACCAACCTCATCCCAATGTGAGTAATTTTATAACCCGATTTTATAACCTTGTTGGGTTTAGATCACCCTAGCCTCCACTAATTCCACTACATGGGCATAGCTACATATGCTGTTAGAGCTTAGAGGCAACAAAACAGCTCTTCCCTGGCCTATGCACAGGTACATATAAAACATACAAAAATTAAAATGAAGCTTGAGCATCTATTGGTGAGGAATTAGTGTGTGAAAAAATGACAATTTGATATTTGCGCTTGAGAAAAACATACTAACTAAGCAACAGGTGTTGTGCAGACATAAAAACTTTCTTGACGTGAGACATGCTGTCTCAGAGTCTTATCTGTTGAAGGTGCAGCTGTACTCTGACGCTCATGATTCCTCGCAGGATGTCAAGGCTTTCCTAAGAGCCTTGTACCATCAGGTGAGTGAAACGAAAAGCCATCTTATCCTTTAAGTCTGTTTATGCTTGTCCACTACATGAACCTAACAAACTGCCAGTCATGTATGCTGTCTGACAGTGAAGAGAAGCTGAGGTGCACAGAACCCCTGGATGAACTGTGCAATAGTGGAGCCTAACACCTGGTTAAAATACTGGGTAGGTTACTGTAGAATGAGGAAAGCTCACCTGAGCTCTTCTGTGTCTGAGCTACAGTGGGCAGTGTGGTTTGTGTCATAAATGCAGGTTAACAATCTGGCTATCTAGAAAAGTACAATCTGTGCAACTAATTATGAGTCCACACTCCTCATAGCATCTTACAAAAAATCTACACTCAGTAATGGTTCTTGTAATCCAACTGAATAAAACTGCTCTGAGGAATCCTAGTGCTTCCTATGTGACCTGTTATACAAGTCAGTTACAGTACATCCAGTTCAATAGAAGCATAAAGAAATGAGTGTATTTCCCAATTGTGTACACATAAGAGGAGGAAGAAAGACATCTCATAATTGAGTGCCACTTTAAAGAACTAATACTTAGAATTGGGTCACAGGATGAAAACCCATAAGTATACATTGTAACAAACAACAGCATGCAAACTCTAGAGAATGGGTGTGGTAACTCAGCATTTGTTTCACTCATTGATCCCTTTGAGTTTTTGTCTCTTAGTGTTCCTCTAAACTCTCTTTAGTTTTCCCTTGATTTATTTCTACCTCTCTTTCAATTAATGCCACTCCCCTCTGTATCCCTCCATTCTTCTACCCTCCCTGTCTCTTTTTATACTTCAGTGTTGGCCAGAGTTATTTTCTCTCTGACGTCAGTGTGTGAATTAGTTGATGGGAATGCCCCCCCTTCCTTTCGAAAAGGGAAATTATAATACAAACAAACTGCATGCTTAGCAAAGCACAGCATACACAACCCCTGTAAGGTCAAAGTTCAAAGCAGATGAGGAAAAAAAGCCTCCACACTTGCGTGCAGGCACATCACAAAAATATGGGGACTGAGGCCACATGTAGAGGCGCTGCCTTTTGGGCTTGGCATGGCTTTGCCATGACTCCTGACAACACTTGACCACATCGTGTGCATGCCTGTATGCCAATTTGGCATTTTTATGGGCAAACATGACAACAACCTGAACTTAAATGCTAGCTTCAGTAATCTTGCTCTATTTTCTAACTTTTGCTCCCATTTTTCTTTTGCTTATTTCACAGTTTCCATCTTTCCCTCTGTCTCTCACCTTCTTTCTGTGGTGTGGCAGTCTCTTCATCTCCTCCCTCCTTCTCACCAGTGCAGTTGTATCCCTTTTTCTTTAGGATGTTACAGATGAGGATACCCAGCAGGCCCATCACACAGAAGATGGGCACCAGGGCAAACACAGCATACTCTGCTGTCTTTTCCTCAGCGCTGCTCACCACTGTGCTGTTGACAGGTCCTCCTGCTCCACCAGATTGACCTTTACCCACGTTACGGACTGCTCTGATGCGCAAACCTCCTGAGAGATAAGAAGAGGACAATAAAGATTAGAGAGATAGGAGGTAATAGCAGGAATTTGTCTTCATTAAGAACAAATTAAGATACTGCAAGCTGCAGAAGCATGCTTACTTTTCACACAGTGACTCTGAGTGGAAACTTGCCCTGTGGCAGAGGAGTGAAATCTGCAAATGGATAAGAAAGAATTAAAAAAAAGCATAATTAGAGAGGTGGATGAAGAGAAAAACGCGAAGGGCTGTTTAACAGTGAAAGAATGAATCTGTGGTTTTAGCCTGTGGCATGTTAAGTCCAGTGGTGCCTGTTCTTGATGTTGCCTGCACATTGTGGTGAATGACACACTGTATTTGTCTGTGCGTATGAGAGAGAGAGAGTCTGTGTGTGTGGCTGTTTTCTTGTTTTGGGGGAGTTTTTTGAGACAGAGAAAATAGTGGGCCTTAATTTAGAAAAAATAAAAGTTTGATTTACAATATTGAAGGAAATCCCTGTTAATGTCCAGCCTGCAGTTGGATAGACTGCAGGCTGGACATTAACAGGAATTAGCAAGCATACTGCATAGGCAGATCACCACAGAGACAGCCCAGCAGTTCTTACCCAGTCAGACAGTCACCACAGATGGCATTTGAGGTTGCAGTGCCAGAAGTTGCAACCTTTCGGCCGAGGACCTTACAGGAGGTGTGTGGACGGCAAAGCTCAGAGTCCAGTGTATCTGAAAAGCTTCCAGCTGGGCACAACTGACAATGCACTTCCTCTGCAGGACTCTGGATCTGCCCACAAGCCTGATAAGAAAAAAAAAAAGACTTCTAAACTCAGGTGGAAGAGGATTATAAAAAAGCGGCATTACTATGGCACTGTCACATATTTAGAGTTGGTATATAGCAGAGAGCTAATAGCTTTTAATTTAAAATCTTATGTCTGTGTTAAATGGAAATAAAGATTTAAAATAAATGTAATTACATATACTAAAGCAACGAATTATACTTTATTTCCAGCTATACTGTGTTCATCACCTGCAAACACAGAGACTGTGGCAAACTTGGTAGCAGGCTAATATACATTTTTGACAATATTTATGGTTTCATGAGGGCAACAAATTCATTTGTGTTTCATTTTTAATTAAATAATAAGAGAGGAGCTGAATATGTGATTTGCAAATAAAATGTAAGTCTCTGGTCAGGGTGATTACTGGAAATTATTGGGAATAAACTGCCCATAATAGGTCAATAAAATATATTTAATCAGCATTTTTCCAGTCCAATATGTTTTTTTACATTCTACACTACAGAAAGTAAGGAGACATGCTTCCTACTAAAACAATTGTATTTAAAACAGTGCGGGAGAAGATAAAAGGTGAAAGTCTGTAAAATAAATGGAAAAGATCACAAAAAGTCAGAGTTTGTTGTCTCACCTTGGAAGGCTCCTGGCCTGCAGGACATTGCAGACACACACACCCTTCCCCCCACCGACACTGCACTGCTGCAGTCCCTCCACAGCCAAACAGCTGGAAGATACACACACACACACACACACTCCTGATTCAGTGAAGGTGCACATACGTGTGTATAATTTCCCTCTTCTTGCATAAAAATACATAGTATGCACATATTTACCGTGAGAAGGGCAAGAGCTGAGCAGCAAAGGTGGTTCCTCATCTTCTTCAATGTATTCTTCTATGTACATATGATCTACAGAGGATAAAGATCAGGGGTTAATCGCAAAACATCAGCAGGTCCCAAGTATATATGGAATTTTAGGTGCAGAAAAAACCTGGTGTCACCTCGATCAAGAAAACAGTGGTCTTTTTCTAAGCTCATTTAACAATCTCTATCCGGCATGAAAACCTATGACATATCATAACTGATGACTTTGCAACACTTTCCATTCTGTCACACACAGCACACATGCATGCACACTTACACAAAACCACACAAGTTCACATGGCAAAAAAACACCTGAGTCATTTTCGCGACTTATCTGAAGAACAGTGTGACTCCTGCAGCAAGGAGGTAAGGAGCAGGTGTAAATGCTGTAAATATTATTTATCATGAATCAGGACCTTTTTATGTGCAACAGTGAATGAACCAGGGATTTTCTGTAGCTATTTCTAAGTCGTCGGTACTCACATGCACATTTTAAGCAATGATTCATTCTGCAACATATTCATTAGATAACACGCGCTTACTTTCTCAAAACTTAACATTAGCTATTCCTGGGGTGTGCATTTCCTGGTGTTTGGATGAGATGGCGAAACTCTTTATATATATGTGGCACATAACAATAAAGGAGACAAACACGTGAGAAAAAAAGGGGATGACCACACTGCCTTATTTAGCAGTTCGAAGATTAGGAATAAAACTTAATCAGATGGGTCATGCATTTAGAACTTAGTGCTACAGATTGCTACTGTGCTGCTGCAAATTAGTGTGGTGCTCTTTAAAGTATTTTTAGCTAAAAAAATATCTGACAACAGCTTATTTAACTTGCTGTGACCCTGAGTCCTTATATGTGGACATTACATTTGGCTTTTCCGTACCTTATACTTCATTCTGTTCAACATAGACCTGTTGCAGCCCATGCATCTCAAACAGGAGCTCAGTTATCAAGAAGTTAAACAGGATCACTACAGTATACCTACATATATATTCATATTCCTATAACGCAAATAATTTGTTACAGCCCTAAGTGATGCTTTTGTATAGACTGAGGCAAATTCTAACCTGAGATAATTTATGAACTCTTGCGACTATTGCTTTGCCAGCTACATTTATAGTATTCTGACACACTGGGTAAGATATACTGTATTGTCACTTTTAAAACAGCTGAGTAGTCAACTCTGTTTCATCTAGTCTTTCCAGTTAACTTACTCTAGTAAATTGAGTGGGATGCATAAATATCCCCTAAAACTATATTTCCAAGGCTTACTGTGCAAGAAAAAACCTACAAAAATATTATGTTGAATAAATATGCTGTGATGTAATTATAGTTCATTGCACCCACTACTTCTACAATTGTACAACAGACACAATAGACAAAACAAACAAATTTGTAATGTAATTTAAAAAATCTTGAGTTCTTATTTCTGGCCACAAATATGGGGGCTGTGAATCAATGCAGGACTCTCATTAACCGTAGTCCTGCCAGCTATATGACCAGCTAGATGACCGACAGTGAATAATAACAACAGAAGTGATCAATATATAGACGACCGGCAGTACACAAACCTTATGTGCGACATCAATATATTGAGGTCCGACAGTACTAGTGTTAATCAGGGATCCACAGTATGTTACATAAAGTAAATAATTTTATGATTTTACTTAAAAAAATTTCAGACAGATTCACAAAAACATAAAAATTATTTTTGGCACACATCCCACTATTTCTCACTAAATTTTGGTTCTTATGAAAATGAAAACAGCAGATGCCTATGTAATTATTGATGCACCATAACATGCCAAAGTTTGACAGAACAATGTCATGTTTTTAATTTAATCTTAGGAGTTAGGAGAGAGTTTAACTGACAGACAGATTTGCCCCCAAGTGTTCTAGTAAAGCCGTCACCAAGCGAAGTAAAACCATAAGAAGCATTTTGAATATGTCAAACGACTAAATGACCAGAAAAATATATGAAAGATGATCAGAAAAAGATAGCAGAAAACAAGATGAACAAGCAAAAACAGAAGGCAATATTAGAAAATGAAGGAAAAGAATATCAGCTAGTAACAGAAAGAGAGAAATGGGTGGGAGAGGAAAAAGACAGGGCAGCATACTTACCCCAGACTTACAGCTGACTGACACAGTTGCCGTGGCAACTCAGTAAGGATGCTGTGCAAAATGCTACAAATGCTGAAATAATCTAACTTTCTTTTAACTTTGCAAAAGTCAATGTGCACGTTTGATTAAACCCTGAACTTGGTGAAAAATCACTTTTAAAAGACAAACTAGAAAATTAAGATTTTGAAAAGTTGTAAAGCTGTAAAGACTGCATTAACACTAAGATATGACTGAACTAAGTAGCACAAAACAAAACCTAGCCACACACACACACACACACACACACAAGTCTGTGAAGCTGAATGAAAAATCCAGTGTACCTGCCAGTGTCTTATAGTGTCATTCTAACCACAGAACACACCCCGGACGGCCTTAGGACATGCCCCTCCTATTACAGCCAAAACTCTGTGTGGTGTGTGTGTGTGTGTGTGTATGTGTGTGTGTGTGTGTGTGTGTGTGTGTGTGTGTGTGTGTGTGTGTGTGTGTGTGTGTGTGTGTGTGTGTGTGTGTAGGTGTGTGTGTTTGCTTCAAGAGAGCACTTCACCTTTGACCACACACAATAACACAAAAACATGCTATAAATTAGTTCAGTGCAAATAAAGCAAATAAATCACCCACTCAAACCCATTCATTTGCTGGTCAATACAAATGCACACAAGGAACATGTACATATGTGTCATATGTATAAGTGCGTGGTGATGGTATCACTTAACACGGTTTTTGTACACACTATCTATGTACATTTATACTTGTTCATGCAGGTAACACATACATATATAGATATCCGGAAAGCCATAACATCCAGCCAACACCAAGCCGTGCCTTATATAAACAAAAAAATAAAACATGTAATGAGTTTATGATTTTGGTCCGGCGAGGCCCTCATGCCAATGACAGGCTTCCGAGGCATAATTTTAGGGGTAAAGAGAGAGATAAAGCGGGGACAGAAAAACCACTAACTTAAAAAACCAAGAGTGGGCTGAAGGGCTGATCCAGTCGTACAGGAAGAGAGAAAGAGAAAGGAATGGAAAGAGGAGAAAGTGGCAGGGAGTGACACTGCTAAAACGTTAGTCTGATAGCATGATATATATAGAAGCATTTGTTAAAATGCCATTCAGACCAGAGCAGGAGGCTAATTACAAGTCACACATGCGCACATACTGTATATCTATACTCAGACACACATGCAAACATGCACTCATGCGCACACATAGCTGAAAAAGGGAAAAATGATCAATAAAACGACAATGATAGAGAGAGCAAAACAAAAATGGGCCCTGCAATTAAGTACCTCCTTTTTTGGAAAGTGTCAAGTAACAAACTGGACATGGTTAGAGGGGAAAAGGAATGCTGGGACTTCCACAGAGAACCTCACTTGACCTCTAGAAGTGCAGTCACTGAAGCAAATGCACTTGAAGTGTAGTATAGAAAGGTGAAACTTAATTAATACACTGATTAGATGCATAAACTCTGGAATTACCATTACAAAGGTCCACATGGTTCAGAGTTTGAACACATTTCTAAAAAGAGCCTTGATGAGAAATCACATTTACATTTGAAAAAGCTCACTGGTAACACAAGCATTTACTAAAAGTTTTTTTCTATTAATTAACATTTAATTGTTACTAATTTTAAAAAATCCAGTCAGTGCAGGAATATTTAAGCCACAGAGTGGATAAACTACAGTGTGTCATTGCACATGCTGACTGTCCACAGATGAAGACCAGCAAGTTTGCAGAAGCACCATGTGCAGTGAAAATGTAATTAAAATGCAAAATGATGCCCAGAAAGGATGTTCAAATTGAGCCTAACCACTGCTCTTAGAAGTCAACCATTCACAGCCAGACAATCCAAGCTTGCAATGTCTGCATGTGATGCATTTGCATTTAAATCCAGTTTGACTGTGGTTTTCTCCTCCAACCCACTACAGAAGTGACCGCCACACGTAGGAGTTCCACTGGACCTACAGGCACGAGTGCCTTCAAATGACCGTTCTTCTTGTCCTTTCTGGTATCCACTACAAAGCACTACCCAAATCTTCATTGTGTTTTAAAGGAGCACAGTCAATATTTTTGGATTTATACATATTTACTTTCTTGATGTGTGGCCCACTGGCCGGTGTCATCCCTTGATAAGATTTTATTAAGCCTTTGAGCTCAACAAGAGTGCAAGACTTTAAATTTCATTCATTTACAGTTCACATCACATTTTGAAATAGCAGCAAGGAACAAGACCAAGGGAGCATTTTTCTCCAGTCTGAATTCTCCTATTCTAGAAATAACACAATGAAACTTCTTCCCTTTGAACAACACAGCTAGTGTCAAGAAATACATTCTCATTAATAGTTAAAAAAAACTATAAACAGGAGCAAAAACGACAATTACAAACATAAACCACCAGATTCTTAAGAAACAAAAGCTACATGATGTGTGCATTTTTCCTGAGCAGCCTTCAGTCATTTGCAGGCTCCCTAAATTGACACTCAGTTATCAAAACTTTGACAACCCCATGATTAGAAAACCAGCAGCCAGTTATCTCAGCTCATTTGAGGTTTATTCAGTTATATGTATTAAAGCCACACCAAAACCAAACTGGTTACTTTGCAATCTTTCTCCATAAATTAAAATTCTCCATGTCCAAAGTAGCACTGCAATCGACCTAACAGCCAAGACAGTGATAAATTAATAATGTAATTTACATTCTCCAAACAATTGTAATTTCTTTTACAGAAAAAACCCCCCACAAGTCCTCCTTTTCTGACTAAATCAGGCATCTGACTCAATGATCTTCATCTAGCTCATGAAAGACATGTACTTTCAGCCAAAAAAAGGTCACCGCTTGGATTTAACTAAGCAAATAGGTAAGAACCTTCCACTGGATAATTGCTGCAATGATTGGTATGTTTTAGCTGGCATCAAGCTATTTAACCCTAACTGCAGTGAGTACCTTCTCTTTTTTAAACAACCTTATCAGAAGCCATAGCCTGTGGTTGTAGAAAAGGCGTTATTAGGTTTCAAAAGTGCCAAAGCCTGAACCAAAGAAAACATCTAAGGAGACTGCTGAATCTACTAAAACTGGGTTACTGTCCAAAGCATTATTACAACTTGGAAGGATAGAGGTGAACCATCATCTTCAAGGAAGAAATGTGGCTGGGAAAAATCTGAAATGATCATGATCAGAGATCACTTAAACATTGGATGAAATCAGAAAAAAATCAGCAGAACAACTGATGGCTATGCTTAACAGTAAAAGTAAGAGAATTTCCACACATCCAATGTAAAGTTAACTCAAGGGATTAGGACTAAACAGATATGCTTAAGACTGTCCCCCCTAGTGCAGTGGTTTAAACATTGGCCTCACAAGCAAAAGGTCCCTGGTTCAATTCTAGGTGGGGGCGCAAGCACCATAGACGGTTGCATCAGGAAGGATATCCGGTATAAAACCTCTGCCAAATTACCAATGTGGATTAATCCACTGTAGAATGCAAGGGAGCAGCCAAAGGTTTCAGCTGTGTAGTCTTAAGAACACCAGTTATCACTGAGGAAAAAGGCTTCAGTTTTCCAGGGAGCATAAAGATTAGATTCTGGAGCAATGGAAAAAGGTAATGTAGTATGGTAAGTCCAGATTTACCCTGTTCCAGAGTGATGGGTGCATCAGGATCAAAAGAGAGGTGAATGAAGCGATGCACCCATCATGCCTAGTGGCTACCACACAAGTCTGCCTGGGGTTGCTTCAGTTCATTTGGTCTAAGTTCAGCAATGGTATTTGCCAATAAAAAGGGCAACTGACTGCCTAAATATACAGAATAACCAGATGCACTGTTGCCTAATGGCAAGATGGTCCTGGTTTTGAAACCACTGGCCAGCTGGGACCTCTCTGTAGGAAGTTTGCATGTTCTCCCTGTGCCTGTGTGGGTTCTCTCCAGGTACTCTGGCTTCCTCCCACAGTTCAAAGACATGCATGTTAAGTTAATTGGTGAGTTTAGATAGGCTGTAGGTGTCAATTTGAGTGGTTGAATGGTAGTCTGTCTCTCTGTGTTAGGCCTGCAACAGACTAGTGACCTGTCCAAGTGGTACCCCACCTCTCACCACATGACAGCTGGGATAGGCTCCAGCCCCTGCGCTTTTCCATCAATGGATGCTTCCCCGGTGGTTTGGGAATATTCCAAGATGACAATGCCAAGATTCATTGGGTTCAAATTGTGAAAGAGTGGCTCAGGGAGAATGAGACATCATTTTCATACATGGATTGTCCATGACAGAGTCCAGACCTTAACCCCACTGAGACTCTTTGGGATGTGCTGGAGAAGACTTTACACAGCAGTCCAACTCTCCCATTATCAATACAAGATCTTGAAGAAAAACTATGAAAAATGCACCCCTGGACAGAAATAAATAAATCAGCTTAACAAAACAATGCCAAGGTGAATGCATGCTGTCATCAAAACGAAGGGTGGCCAAATGATATATTAGCACATGTGACTTTTTTTTTTTTTTTTGGCTGGCAGTGTA
>VUQH01031892.1:0-11832 GCA_015106775.1 Etroplus canarensis
GAATTTTCCATCCACATAAAAATGTTTATTGTGGTCACAGGTAAAGTATAGCAGCGCTGGACTCAGTTTGACCAAAGCTCTCGCAGGAACTCAGCCAGAATGAGCCCAGATCACAGGAATCAGTTCACATTTATCTTCTTGGGCTGGGCCTTGCCCCGTACAGAGGTGAATTCACATGAACCCATTTGTAATTGGCCATCTATTATTGACGTGGACAGGCTTAACTGTCCAAAACAGTGAGATAATCAAAAGTGTGTGGATGCTGATTTCAGGCGCGTATCTAACACAGCAGAGAATGATAGACAAGAATATAGCCTGTCTCTTAGCACACAGAAACCAGTCCTGGCTGGTTATGTTGTCTTATAATTTGAACAAACAAGGTCATAACTTATACACAGTGAACTTTGAACAAAAACATAGATCTTGTACTCTAAGAAAATACATGATGTTCCAAAACAAGGTTGATTATGGTGGCACAGAACGGGTTTCAGAGTGTGAGAGACTCAGAGGACAGATGCCTGATGTCCAGATCCAAAATTATTTCTAGCACTACCAGGGACACTAACTCAGTCTGGTTATACAGAGCTGTATTTCCCTAGCCAACATTTCCGCGCTGAATACACATCGCCTGAAGGTTTTTTGTCCACATCTTGTCATAGTTAAAAAATAGTTACAAAGTGAGAGTTGAACCGATGCGGCGATGTTCCCTACACGTCGGACGGATTTTTAAATGTTGCCTCCACATTGCTGTTAGACTTTCTAGCAAGAGAAAGTCTGCGCTTAATAATTACTTTTATTTATTGATTTGAATAAAGTCAAATAAACAAAAAGGAAAGAATGAGGAAAAACAGAAACTCGCGCTACATTCGGGTGGGGGCGGGGCTGCAATGGCTCAGTGCGTCAGAGGGCCCCAGACCTGGACCCGGGGGCCAACCAAGACCCGCCGGTTCAAGATCTCACCCTGGACCCAGGTGTGTGGAGGTGGACCAGAGGCCAGAGAGGTGTCGGCTCACCCCCCCCACATTGGTCAGCGGTGCCTGTAATGGGGAGGCTTACTTACCAACCTCCCTCACTGCATGCTGCATGTCAGAAGTGTGTGTGTGTGTGTGTGTGTGTGTGTGTATGTGTGTGTTCTGACAACAAGTGTTGTGATCTGAATTTCCCCGTCTAGGGGATGAAGAAAGTTGTTTGTTTGTTGTTTGTTTACAGAAGAGTTTTCAACTTGGAACCTCCACGTCCAAAGCACTTCTGCGATCCTACTGCGCTCTTTCACTATTGCTTCCTGCCTAGTGTCTCCATAGTATTTGGTTTACACATTCAACTCACAAGTGAACAGTCTCTGGTTTGATTCCATGCAGACACACAAGCCCTTCCCACTCTGGAAGGGCATCCAGTGTAAAACCTCTGTCGAATTACTGATGTGGATTCACCGTTTTTTCCCCCCTTCACGACATGACAAACATTTCCACGTTGAATACACGTCGCCTTTTTTGGTGACTTCTAGTCATGGTTGAAAAGTAGTTCCAAAACGAACGCTAAACCAACATTTCGCTAGTTTTTAAACGTTGCTCTTGACTTTGTAGCAAGAGCTATTTCCCTTTATTGATTATGATAAAGCCGAATAAACAAAACAGTCTTGACAGAAGACGTGAAGACGGGAAGAAAGTACACGTCGCAGAGGGATTGAGACCTCCACCACCGTAGCACTCCTCTAATCCTCCGGAGCTATTTCATCGCTCACATTACATCGTAGCATTCCCAGGGTTCTAAATCTATGCTCAGTTCACCATGCAGCAAATAAGACAGAATTTAGGTGAGCATCGCCTCGAATTGCTTTGAAGTGTTGGTTATTTCTTAAAAAGACAGGCTGCTGGGGTAGTCCGTCTACGGGGGGGGGAAATGTTGGGTGGACGCCTGTTCACAGGCACGCACTAACCGCATGAGTTGTTGTCGTTTTAAAAATACAAAGAAAGATGCCTTCAGTTCCTTCATGGCAATAATCTGATCTACGTTATGACTCTGTACGAGACGATCCAAACCCGACCTCTTTTCTACGTTAAAACAAGCATCAACATCTGACCGTCTGCAGCTCAGATTCTGCAGTCGTACGGCGACTCGTTTTGACCTGACTTTGTAGTTTCAACCAAGTTTGCTGGGAACACCTTTTGAATGTTTTTGCTATGTCTGCTGCATTGCAGTCAGGACCGCCCCTGTGCATGGGGCCTGTCAGCCCCTGTTTGAGCAAACCACCAGCTGAGAACTGCACATGCATGTTCAACATGCTTTTAATAATGAGCTGTGGGGCCCACTCAGAATGCCCCCCAAGCTGAAAGCCCCCAGCAAACATGGTTGAATGGGGGAACAACAATGGGACAATTGACTGACAAGCAGTTTCTTGGCCAGGTGAGTCCTGCTCCCTCATTATTCTTCGGCAAACTAAGCTGATAAAAGCTCTGAAGTTGATTCCTAGTTCTGAAGTAAAGAGATGTCAGTGCAAGTGATTTTTAATCTGTCAACCTAACGCAGTCGTTTATAATCCCTGAAGCTAACCTAGTCCTTTTTAATCCTCATGCAGTCATTTTAATCCCTGATCCTTATAGTGTTGTTTTGAATTCCTAAACCTAACCAATTTGTTGTTAGTGACATATTTTTACAAAGTAACATATTTGTATTTTTTTTTTTTTAAATGTGCACTTTAGAAGACTTGAACTTTGGTTTGAGGGACATGACGCAACATATCTGTGCCTCCACCACCCTTTCATTTATAATGAGCCAAAGCATACCACAGAAGAGCATCCCTGGTAGCTTAGTGGTCGGCGCATTCACCTTTGAAGCGAAAGGTCCCTGGTTCGATTCCAGGTGTGGACACAAGCACCTCTTACTCATGGAGGGTTGTGTCAGGAAGGGCAGCGGGTGTAAAACCTCTACCAAATTACCAATGCGGATTAATCTGCAGTGGCGCCCCCTTGGTGGAGAAAACAAGGGAGCAGCTGAAAGGTACATTCATATAGCAAAAGCAACCCCAGAGTTTCTCAGGGCAAAGACATCGTGTTCTTCAAAGGTCAAGCCGGTCGCCTGATCTCAACCCAGCAGAGCAGCTTTTCAGTTACTGAAGACAGCCATGACAGAGCGTCTCAGTTGTGGAAACACAGCATTTGGTGTTGCTCATGGGTTCTAGACTTCAGACAGTCATTGATTGCAAAGGGTTTTCATTCAAGTATTAAAACAAGCTTTGTATTTAAAATTATGTTAGCTTGTCCCATTACTTTTGAGGCTCTTAAAATAGGGGGCTGTGTATAAAAATGACCATAATTCCTGAACAGTTCATGCAATTCCTTGTCAAAGCCCTTGAATGAAAGACGAGAGTCTGCATTTCGATCACATTCTGACAGTTTGATATAAAATGCACTGCGGTTTTGCACAGCGGCAAAATTTCAACCACGAAAAAAGTGTTGCTGTCCAAAATCTCATGGACTTAACCGTGTGATGAATCAGACATTAGAGGGTTAAAACGTAGACATGAACAAGTCAGTGGTAAATGACCAAGTACGTATACAGTGCTTTTCAACAAGCCTCATTCACTCTATGCTTTTAACTACCATGCACACATTTACAATCCAGCGGATGCATTTGGGATTCGGTGTCCAAGGATGCTTCACTATGTAGACTGGAGAAGCCAGGGATTGAACTGCCAGCCTTCCAGAAACAGCACCGCTCCCTGCAGCACCACCCCTGCTTTGTTGTTTTGAGGTTCATCCTGCTGTCGCCATCCACGTAAATCAGACTGGGTTAGAACTCCTGAACCGGAACCTCAGTAATACTTCTGGTGTTTAAAAATGATGATGACTCTAATCTCAGCCTGGCAGGCCCTCTCATGTTAATCACAAACTTCAAATTAATCATGAAAGGAGAACTCCCCAGAGGTGTTTTTACAATCATCCTCCGCGGATCCTTACTCATTGTCTTGCCAAGGGGATGGTGGTTAAAGCGAGATTAATTCAGATTAAGTCACAGTGTCATCAAAATGCCCAAAATTTAGGCCGAATATTTTAGAGGGAAATGTTCACGCTAGAGACTCCATGATCCCCTGCTGCCTGTGAATATCTTGTCCCACTTTTCCTTATCCGAGAGAAGCAGAGCCGAGGCATGTCAGAGCTCGCCGGACTGCGATTAGATTGGGTGAAATTACTCCCTCCTGAACCTTGAGGAGCTGCATGGGGCCCTTATGAGGAGGAGCAAACCCCACTTTGACTCACGCATGACTCCGGGCGGGAGGAAAGTTGCCTCATTGCTATTCAGTCTATTTTTACCCTCCTCATGCCTGCCTCGTCTCTACAGTAGCTTCTTTTTTTCCTGCTGATTCCCAGGAAAGGAGAATTACTGAAATCCTTCCCCTAACCGAATCTCACCAAAAAAGATATCAAGCACCAGTAAGAGCCGGCAATTATTCAACATGCCCTTTATTTGTCCTTTTAAGTAGGCGTCTTAACTGATAGGGATTAAAAAATAAATTAATAATGTAAATCTGCAGTTCCCACATCTTTGAAGTGCAGCATACAAATGAAGCCGCACGTCAGAAGAAATACTAAATGCTGAGTCCCTCCTGTTTGTTTTACATTTTCTGGCAAGTAAATACTGATTATATAATGACTGTCAGGAATATGCATTTCAAAATATGATGACACTTTATTTGAAATAAGTCCAAAACTGAATCAAAACACTAACAGAACTATCACGTTAGTCTGTAGTCTAGCCTTACTAAATCTGATGTAAATTTGCACATTTGCATTGAATCAAAGTTCCGACTGTGGATATAAAAAGTGTTAAAATACCAGGTTTTTCTGCTGTAAAAAATGAGACCAAGATAAATCATTTCAAAACTTTTTCCACTTTTAATGTGACCTATAACCTGTACAATTCAACTGAAAAAGAAACAAATCTGTTAGCAGAAAAACAGAATAAATAGAAAATGCACAAATAACTGGTTGCCTAAGTGTGCACACCCTAAAGCTAAAACCTTGCTGAAGCACCTTTTGCTTTAATTGCAGCATTCAGCCTTTTTGGGTACACACCTGTCATCAATTAAAGCGAGTCTGATTAACCCCGAATGAAGCTCAGCTGCCCTCGTAGGATTTTCCTGACAGTTGCTCAGTTGCATCTTACAGCAAAAGCCGTGGTTTGCCAGTCAGGAGAAGGGTAACAAAAGTTTCTGTGGCACATATATCATAGAACACAGTGAAGACAGTCATCAAGAAGTGGAGGAAATATGGAACCACGGGGATGTTCACTAACAACTGGACATCCCTGCAGAACTGATGAAATGACGAGATGAAAACTAGTCAGGGAGGCTGCCAAGAGGCCTACAGCACCACTGAAGGGGCTGCAGGAACTTGTGAGAAGTACTGGTTGTTTAGTACATGTGACAATAATCTCCTAGAGTCTTCATGCTTCTGTGGCCAAAAAGTTCAGTCCTCATCGAACTTTTGGGCCAAACTTCCTAAAGGTATATTTGCCACTGTGCTTCACTAGTAGAACACCATACTCTTGGTGAAGCATGGCGGTGGCAGCATCATGCTTTTGGGGGCGTTTTCCATATCTAATGGACATAAAGGATGAGATATGGCCACTGTGACACAACCTACTGGTTGGTGAACGAGCCTTGCCTTCAGACTTCTGGCTGTCTCCATCTGTGAAACAGTTTCTAAATTACTGCCATTTTATGTAGTCCCTCATTCTCAGAGGTCCAAAAGTAACTGGACCAACTAACATCATTTCAAACACAGGGATGGTTTTTTTTAATACTGCTGGTGTACTGGTGCTTTCCTGCACAACCGTCTCCAGGGTTTATAGTGAGTGGCCTGGGAAAGAAGTAAATATTCACGTTCTCTAGGAGAAAATGCAGAAGAGCTTCTCTGAAGGCACATGTCAAACCTTGGAAGCAGATGAGTTGCGGCAGCAGAAGACCACACCAAGTGTCAATTTTCAAGATTCAAGATTCAAGATTCAAGAGCTATTTATTTGTCATTTCGACCACATACGTTTCTCCAGGACCTGGTGCAACATATAAACATACAGACATATGGCAGGAAGGGTTTTTTTTTTTTTTTAAGCAGTTTGTCAGCTAAGAACAGGAAACTGAGCCTGCAATTCACCAAAACTGGTCAACAAAAGATTGGAAGAAATGATTTTCACCTTGGAGTAATAAAGCATTCTGATAAATGAAAGCATAGCTCCATCCTGCCTTGTAGCAACATTTAAGGCTGGTGGTGATGGTGTAGGGATTTTTTCTTGGCAGGATGGCCCAGTGGTTAGCACTGTTGCCTCACAAGGTTCAAAACCCAGGCAGTGCCCTTCCGTGTGGGGTTTGCACGTTCTCCCCGTGTGGGTTTTCTCCAGGCGCTCCGGTTTCTCCTGCCGCTGAAAAAAACATGCTAGAGTAGATATCCTTCCGGGGTGCTGCAGGTGGCGGCCAGCAAGCAACCTGTGCCGTAAATGCTTGCAATCAAAATTTCATGCCTGCATGACTAATAAAGGCTCATCTTATCTTACTGCCAACTGAGTACCAGTTTATACCTACCTGAGTATTGCTGATGACCACAGTGTACCATCTTCTGATGGCTGCTTCCTGCAGGATAACACATGATGTCAAAAGGCTCAAATCATCTCAAACTGCTGTCTTGAACATGACCGTGAGTTCACTGTTGGCCTCCGCAGTCGTCAGATCTTCGTCCAGCAGAGCACCTCTGGGACGTGGTGGAACGGGAGATTCACATCATGGACGTGCCGACAAATCTTGCAGGAACGGTCTGATGGTTAGGGTGAACAGATGTCCCTCCTTAATGTGGGACTGCACATCATTTCACTTTTTCCCCTTGTACCCCTGTCCCACATATTGAGACGATGTCCCACATTTTGACTGGCTCTGCAGGACATACACTTTTCTCAAGTCTGGCTTTTACCCGATGAGGTTTCACCGTAGGCAAAGGCGGGTTAACCTGTCCTTTGCCGCCAGCGCTGGGCCCATCGGAGAAGGTTCCAAGTCATCAAAACGTCGCATGCGCTGCAGATTTCAATGATTATGATGGAAACTACCAGAAAGAAAGTGAAGGGAAGTGAAGCTAATACTGAGAAAGTGCGTTTGGGGCTTTTCTGAGTAAATTTCAGTTCCTCACCAGGGAAAATGGCTTGATGTGACACAGCATATGCGTGTGCCAAAATTGGCTAAAAATTGCTAAAACTATGAGATATGACACAAACGCAGTATGCCAGTCTGTGGATGCATCCCTACTGGAACCCAGAGATTCTTCCCAGACAGAACAGCAGCTGAAATAACAGTCCATATTCATTTGACGATTCATAGAATGGAAAAAAACGCAAGAATATAAAAAGCACAAACTTGAGCTTTTTAAAAAATCCTTTTTCTATTTACTTGGCAAGGGAGTTCTCTTTGGCTTGAAGCATTAAGGCAGCTGTGTAAGTAGAAGGGGATCCACCGTAGCACTACTGAGGTGCATTAAAGTGACTGGTGACTGTATATAGCGTTAGAGTTGGGTACTAACCTGACTCACTGATGGGTTAGAGATCAAATCAGAGAAACCCAGTAACATCATGCTCTTTGAGCAATTTGTTTTATGTTATCCTCTCTTTGTATTTGGATCACTTGGTAAAGCATCAGCAGAATGCATAGGGTCCTCATCTTCTGCTCTTTATTGTCATACAGGTATGTTTATTTCCCAAAAAGACGACTTCACAGTCTCCAGAAATGTATTTATTTATTTTAATGCAAACTCAGAAAGAAATGAGCACGATAACAGCAGCAACAACAGCTAAATGGACAATCTAAAGGTGGGACGAACACGGTGTTTGCATGGGAGCCATCTTCGGGTTTCAGCAGGGATGTATCCATCGAGTGGGATGCCCTTTATGAGCCGCATCAGATCATTTTAGCAGTTTTTTACCAGTTATGACACACACTGCTGCTTCACTTCCTTTGTGGTAGTTTCCATCATATTCACCAAAACAGGCTAACCTTCACTTGACTATGATAAAAGCCTAACATGCTTTCTTCACATGCACTGGGTTTAAGCCAGACTGTAGGCTGCAGAGCCAGTCAGAATGTGGGACAGGGGGACACGGGGCAAAAACTGCTGTGTCCACATAAAGAGGGACACCCAGAGAGAGAGAGAGAGACAGGATCACCATCAGAAGGAAAAATAATTGTGTGCATAAAAGTGCACTGAGTGACCTCTGCACTCTCACACCGTGATTAATGGACACTTCACAACACCACAGCGAACCGACTCATGCACAGGATCACACTGAGGCGTCTGAGGAACAAACATGATCGGGAGCCTTTTATTTACAACAGTAGAGTCAAATAGAAAACGCTCGCTGCTGAGTGCCGGTGTGATTCTAACTGATTATTCCGTGCTCATTTAGAAACTCTGCAGACATTGTAACTGTCGCGCCTGCCTCCACGCGGCTTCCTAATTTCAAATTGCACGCCGATCTCGTCAAGCAGAGACAATATACAAACAGCATGTCCCCTTATTTAACAATTACCTTTACACTTCTAAAGTTTCCTTTGTGCAGTGGACATGTTAATTGACTATATTCTTTTCCTCTGAAGGGAATTTGTTCTCTTCCTTTGACCAGATCCCTTCAAAACAGTTAACTAAAGCATGTTTGATTGGTTTATGCTAATGTGCTGCCATGAAAATAAGGTACTGGTGCAATTGCAGGCCATTTAAAGTGAAACCCCTCATTTACTTTCTCGCTGTCACATTAGAGCGCACATGCATTACCGCACATCCATCTGAGCCGTCAAAATGTCACAGTTCCCTTGGAAATTAAGCTATTTGCCATTTCGCTCAGACCTGCTCATTTCAGCCCCACAGGGTCACGCATGACAGCTCATCAATTGCACGGGGCCGTAATTTGAGGTTTCAGTGCTGAGATGACAGGAAACGAGGCACGCCTCGCCCTCCGTTCACACAAGGATGAGGATGCGTCCTTTCCCCGAGCCATCAGCTGATGATGTGCCAAGGCTGCGGACCCTGCACGGGCGGGCCGCGCCCTACGGCTAGCTCCAGAGCTAAAATAGAGCCTACCTTGAATAATGGAGAGAGACGCTCTGCAGGACCGTGTATTCTCATCATTTGTCCCCACCAGAGGTTACAACCAGCCTCGAGCAGGAAATCATTTTGACTTTATTGCCTTTCTTTTTGCGTTTTGCTCCATTCGGGGTCATTTTGTTTGCTAATTTGTCACTCACTTATAAAGGCCTGCCGCAGACATATTTCTAATTTAGGAAGCAATTAGCACAGTCACAGCTGGAGGTTAATGTTTGTTTTTAGCAGATGGAAGAGCCCACTGTGAATGCTCCATTAGCACTAACATTTGTAGAGTCCAAATTTTACCTTAAAACCCATTACAGAAAAACGTGAACAAAGTGCAAACTTTTCATCTTTCGTACTTCCTGTAGTAAACAAGAACATTGTGGAAAGTTGAGAACAAGACTTAGTACACTTACCTCGTCCTCCAAGCTTCTGACTACATTGCAGTCTTCATCAGGAGGTGTTGAGAGCACTTCAGAGACTTCAGAGCACTTCAGAGCCCTTATTTTTTGACTTTTATTTATACTAAAGTGTGAACTTCTTGCACCTCACTGTGTGTTACTTTAGGCGGTTGTAACTAGTGAATTTCTCCACTGTGAGATCAATAAAGTTCTATTCTATTCTATTCTATTCTATTCATCCACGTTAGCCTTGCAAGTTGACCACTGTGCACTTGAGAACTGTTGACAAAGTGGGACTTAAGTGGAGAACGTTTCCAAATTTCAGTAAGGCGGCATTTTCGTCAGGAAGGGACACAGACATGGGACAAGAGTGGCAGAGTAGCATCTGAATTCAAAATCTTTCGTTTGGGTTGAGACACATGAACACTTGCGTCCAACAGGAATCCACTAGAACAAACCAGAACCTCAGTGATGTAGTAGCTCATCTGGACCCATTTCAATTCACAGGTTAGGTAAGGTAAAGTGTGAAGTACAGAAAGAAAGTGATGTTTTCCTGTCATTGGTTGGCTGGCAGACAGTCATATTCAGGACAAATGAATCTCACTCAACACCAAGTGAATGTGTTTGAGTTCGGGAGTAACGTGACTATATGGTCAGTCGTAACCATGGCCACAAAAAGCACGAAAATACGTGAACACATCAGCATGTCGTAACATCCACTATATTACTGATGTTAGCATTATGATGACAGGAATGCCCCAACCTCGCCTTCCTAATGTGGGAGTCAGCCAATAGAATGCCTTCCTCCATGATCATGAGCAAAAAAAAATCATGATTATCACCATCTAACAGGACACGAGTGTATGAAACCTGTTTCAAAGGGACATGTCAAACTATCGCAGCTATTAGCAGTAGGTCTACCATCTAAAACTAAAGGTAACCATCAAAAATCTGTCAGTATGATGGTGTAGCAATTATAATAATAGCTACAATGAACCACTGCTAACTAATCTTTTAAATTTTCCACAGGTGAGAACGTGAAGTTTTGCTGATCATGTTGGTGACCCAGGCTAAGCCTACACATGCCCTAAATAATCCTAATGATAGCATTTATATATAGATAGCAGAGGTGCATATTCTCATGTTCATTATATGAATCCACTCTTAGGAGTAGCGATTTGTGTGAAAATGGAAAAGTGACAAACTGACCAAGTCAATCAAATGACAAATGACAGATATCATCATGACCTTAAGGACAATTTGAGTGAAGATCTGTACGGTGGTCATTGTGTGCAAGTTTCGCTGAAATCTGACCAATACCATATGAGGATTAGCTATTCTTCTGAACTGTGTATCTCACTGGTCCTTCAGCCAGAAGAGCTACAAAGACAAAATGAGAACAAGGACAACCCAAGAGACAACCTCTGCCAAAGACTGCAGTTCCTCTAATGCCCACTTGAGGCTGGCCCCAAAAGTGAGTCAATCCCCATAGACGTTAATGTCAAAAAGTCCAACTTTACTACAGAAATAAACATGTTTACAGTCTGATACAAAAACAGATTTTGAATCTGTGGCTAAATTCTCCCTTCAAAATAACTGAAGAGGTGATTTATTTAAAATAACTCGTCCACTTGGGCTTTATTAAGCCTCAATGAATTTTTAGCATTTTGGCCAATATTGAAGGTTCACATGGAAATCACCGGGAAAGCCAAGGAAATGGCTGTAATGGTTGACTGTTGTGAGCTTATAGACACTGTGGCAGCTGGGGAGCGTGACACAGGTGACGTAATTAGCCGGTTGGGAAAAGCTGCTGCAGAACACTGACAGTAAGCGGACAAAGTCAGGAAGTAAAACTAAAGGATCCATGAGAACCGAGGGTTACAAAATAAAACAGGAAATGACTTCAACAAAAAAATGGAACAAGATTTCAAAACCATGGATGCTGTTTTCATGAAGTAATCATAAAGTGGATTACTTGACTGACTGCTCAAAGTGCTTTTATTACAAGCCTCATTCACCCATTCACACAATGCTTTACGCTAACTATCACAGACACATACCAGAGCTGCCTGGGACTGAACCACTGACCTCCTGGTTAGAAGGCGACGCCCTCTATCTTCTGAGCCGCAGCTGGTCTCTGGATAAGTTCACTTTTGGAGGCGGAATATTTTGATAAAATGTTACGAGTTAAACGTGAATTGAAAATATCGATTTGCAAATTAACCAGCCACTCCGGTTTTCAGATGTGACCAGTGTTTCATGTGATTTCTGTCCAAAAAAAAAAAAAAAAAAAAAATTTAATAAAAAAAAAACGC
>VUQH01031895.1:0-11122 GCA_015106775.1 Etroplus canarensis
GGGATAGCAGCAAGAGTGAAAGGAAGGTTTACAAGACGGTAGTGAGACCTGCTATGATGTATGGTTTGGAGACGGTGGCACTGACAAAAAGACAGGAAGCAGAGCTGGAGGTGGCAGAATTGAAAATGTTGAGATTTTCCCTGGGAGTGACCAGGATGTATGGGATTAGAAATGAGTACATCAGAGGGACAGCTCAGGTTGAGAAGCTTGGAGACAAAGTCAGAGAGGCAAGGCTGAGATGGTTTGGACATGTTCAGAGGAGGGATAGTGGATATATTGGACAAAGGATGTTGAAGATGGAGCTGCAGACAGGAGGAGAAGAGGAAGACCACAGAGAAGATTCATGGATGTAGTGAAGGAGGACATGCAGAGGGTTGGTGTGAGGGAAGAGGATGCAAGGGATAGGATGAGATGGAGGCAGATGATCCGCTGTGGCGACCCCTAACGGGAGCAGCTGAAAGAAGAAGAAGAAGAAGAAGACGAAGAAGTAGATTTTGGATGTCTTACTTTTGGTTCAGTGACAGGTGCTTAGTATAGACAGACACCTGGAGGGACTAAGCAACTGACCTGCTACTTGCTTAATAACAGACGGCAAGCGTCTGTAAAGGTTGTTGCAGGTTAACGCTCAATCATTTCTTGGTTATTGCTTTAACAAGCAAGTATTAATATATCATCAAGGTCCATTTTATTTGTTGCTTTCAAATCTCTTTCTAAAGAAAAGATCAGCATGCCTGCATAAGTGTTTGAACAGACTAATGGTAACAGACTGATTCTATTTTGCCAGTGATTTCCCAACAGAAAGATAAAAATCACACTGAAAACAGGTGATAAATATGAAGGCACATGGGATTGGCAACAGGTAAAACACTTTCACGGTCACTCACATTGGCTTGCCATGCTCTTTGTGAATTTTGAAATTTCTTGGAGCAGGACGAGATGTATGACGAATTAGAAGTGAAGAGGCTGCCAACTCTTAGCTTCTGTAGGATTCATAAACAGAGGCAATCTGGAGGGGTAGCATCACTGAGAGAAGAGCTGAACAGATTGAACTGGTTAAATCTAGTAAACAGCAAACTGCAGTGCCTGTGAAATGAAAATTCTTTTGCAGCCAAAACTGGTCTATGTGTTATTATTGTTTTCTGTTTCCATGCAAACTCTGTGTTATTCAAGATGGTTTATCACATTTAAATTTTAAACATGTCTGAAGACAGGCTGGACAGGTGCATATAGAATACAATCAAGTGAAACAAGTTTTCACATGACTCTATGCAGTCTTGTGTCCAAATCGTCGCCCCTCCACCACCTTGCATGACAGTTGTGTTTGTGCTTACATGCTCTGTTTGGTTGTTGCAAAAAGTGGTGCCGTGCATTAGGGCCCATCATCTCCATGTCCTGTACAAGGACATTGTTCTAGAAGTCTTGTGGATCAGATGTTAACTATGCAAACCTAAACTGTGCTGCCAGGTTCTTGTTGGAAAGAAGAGGCTTTCTCCTTGAAACCCTTCCAAACAAGCCTTACTTGTTCAGTGTTGTTCTAATTTTACAGCCATGAACTTTAAAATTTAACATGCAACATGAGGCCTGTAGAGTCTGAGATGTAGAGTCTGAGATGTAGGTCTTGGGGTTTTTGTGGTTTCTCTGTGTCCTAAGGGTGAATTTTATGAGGCATCCACTCGAGGGAAGGTTGTGGCATTGTGTTAACACACTTCCAAATGCTCCAGATCAGCAAACTACCCACACTTCTGTTTTTATAGAGGTGCTCACACTGGCTGATGATTTATTTAATCAAGTGAATTTGATAAGCAGCACCTGGCTGCTGCTTACTCTTTTAATTCCTATGAAGCACTAAGGGTATATGTAGCCTTTTGAAGGACTGGGGAGTCTCGTGAAAACTATTTCCCATGACTGTATGTCATGTAGTTTAAATAAAGATTTTTACTTAATTTCTGAAGACACCATAAACCACAATACCACACAATAGCTCTTTGAGTGTGAACAAATTCTAAACTACAGCAAATTTAAATGTAGTCAAAATTTATCAAACTCACAACTATTGCAGTAGTTAAAAGACTGATTTCTCAAAAAAGGATCCTCTCAGGAAGAGGATTTTTTCTATGGTGTCCAGGCTTTTTTCAAGCCTTGTTCTCACCTTTCACATTTCAACACATGCAACACCAGACGTGCATTTAATTGTTTGTGAAAATCCTGATAATTAACACTGAGCACAGACCTCAGGGTTACCTAACAAGCCAGATGAAACTGGGTGACTGGTACCTTAGAGGCACAAGCATCGATTAAAATGCTACATTTGTATTCAGCACAATGGTTTCATTCATTGTAATGGAACTACGTAATCTAGAGTGAGAGAAGTGAAAGACAACTACTACGGATAAGGATATACACAAATTCAACTGCCAAGAAAATTCTATGAAGCACAGCCAGAAGGGATGCTGCTACTAAAAAACTCTTCCTCCCTTGAGTCCCCTCCTCCAAGATAATGAGGTGTCCAGCAAAGACTGCCTCCTAGTCTGCCATTCTGGGAAATACGCCTATACAAATGGAGCTCATAGGTCAATTCACTTACAGAGCTAAACCACCCTGAGTGGATCCAGCAGAGGTGAGATGGAAACATGGATGCATGTCTTTAAATGACTGCCCGTAGGAGACATGGGACCGAAAAACAAGCCAAGCTGAGATACAAGTGTAACACGTGGAGAACAGATGGGCTGGGGGAACTTAGGCTGCATAATTTTTCAAGTGTGCATCTGTGCACATACATGCAAATACATACACAACCACATAGCTCACAATACCGCTACTCTCCATCCATACAAATGTTGCAAACCTCAAAGCTCATCTCTTCTAACTATTGAGAACCAGGAGCAGAGACTATAATCACCTAGGAATCAACCAAAATTAGCCTATCAAAGCTTACTTTAAAGCCATGATTCTCTGTTAGCTCGCCAACTCTATAGCTCCCTAATTGTTTTCTCAGCACCCTTTACAATCTACTTTCTTTTAATTCCACACCTTGCTTCTTCACGGATCCATTCCTCAACTTTCCTCTGCACTACCTGATCCTCTTCAACCTCCTGTCCTCTCCCCCACGTCCCATCTTTCCTCTTAAGTTCTCCAAAGAGAACAGATCATTCATTACTTTGGCAGGAAAGAACCTACCAAGGGTCTCATATAATCTATCGGAGGGTTAAACACACACACATACACACCTACACACACACCTACACACACACACACACACACACACACACACAGAAATGAGCTGGAATTAGCTCATCAGAATCACATCTCTGTTGATTAAAACAACTCCAGATCAGTTTGTACACCATGCTTCTTCCAATTAAAACATCAGACCATTTCACTGTTACGAAGGCAGACTGGGAACACAGCTGATAACGGGCCTCATGAAGTCTCTCATAAAACTTGGAAAAAAGTAATTGCCCCCTCTTAAACCCTTCCTCTCCTGCTCAATATTTACAGCACCATCAATGTATGACAGCACTTTTTCTCCTGAAATGTCAGTTTGTGCTTGGTTGATACAGAGTTTCACAGTATTCAAAATGACACAAGACATAGTAGGTCCTTAATCAAATGTTACAGAAAAGCAATTCTCTCCAAGGTGACCTGCGTTGCTTTGCACCAAGTCACAGTAATGAGCATTTTGAGGCCATAGCAGAGACAGGTAACAATCGTTCTTCTCTTGTGCTCTGTATCCATCATGAACACAGCATTCAACATAGTCTGACATTCAGCATAGTAGAAAGAAAGAAAGAAAGAAAGAAAGAAAGAAAGAAAGAAAGAAAGAAAGACTTGCAAATTATATCCACAAACACCTAATTATAGTGTACAAAAACCCAAACATAAAAACTCATTTTACGTTCTGCAATTTTCTTTTTCTCCATTCATATGCGGCTGACAGGAAAGGCACCACCACTCTCATTCTGAAATGTGCCTGGGGTTGTTTACTGAGTAAACACTGAGACAGAGTGAATCCCCTGTCATAAAGAATAATAGTCATTAGTTAACAAAGAAATAACCTAATCACACTGGGCTGCCTTCAAGCCCGTTTTGATAAATATAACACCAATGCTAAACTGCTGCAGTGACGCCAATGCAATAATCACTGGGAAGCTCTTACCCAGATAGCAGATGAACATGACCTGGAATCTTTGAGATCCATTTGTCTTTCCTCCTGCTCTCTTGCTCACTGCTGATTCCTTATTGAATAAATGTTAAGTCAACCTAGGCACAGATGACACATTGCAGTCTACAAAACAGGCCCTTAATTGAAGCCTATTTATCACTTAGGATAGCTGTGTTGCCAGTGTGGAGGATGAGATGAAGAGCAGGAAGCCACAAAATTGAAGCGAAAGCAGCACTGAATGAAACATGAGTGGTCGTTATAATAACAGCTTTCGTTGCTGTGATTACAAATGTGAGGTTTAATAATGATAATTTTTCCATAATAAGAATAAACCGTCGTAACAATTGCACATTTACAATTAGCACATTTTCTGTGATCTCTCCCTTTAAACAAAAACATCTCAAATATTACTGATTTAAATTTGACAAAACAATGTAGACGTATCGAAAGATGTTATAGATACAACATGTATGAGGGAACATGTTACTGTTTTTTTAAGGCTGTGTGTTGAGTAAGCATTTCCTGCAACATGTGTGTGGGCCTGCGGCTGAGTTATGTGTCTTTATGTAAGCGCATATGTATTCTGCTGAAGCATGCCTTGTGACATGGACCTAGAGTGTAATTAATCAGGCCCGCCAGGTAACACATCAGTCAGTGCTGTCTTTGACATGGCCGTAAAATGCAGCACACAAACATAATCAAAGATGCACGAGCGTGCACACCCACACACACGTATTGGTCAATAATTCCCAGTTGGTTTCTAAGAACAAAACAGGTAGCCCATGTATGAGTGACCGCATGTCCATCCATCATCTATAGTATACATCGGTATTGCAAGACTTGCACAGTACAGTGGACAATACAAGCTCCAAGTCTTAATCTTTCTGAATACAATTAAAATTTACATTGTGTATGAAGTGGAGGAATTTTCGCTTAGTCGTCTTTATAACATTGCTTATGTTGATTGAGGTTTGGGAGCATTCAATTACACACAGCTCTCTTAATGTCTTTTACAACATTTGAATCAGGTTGAGGTCTGGACTTTGACTGGACCATTGCAACACCTTGATTCTTTTCTTTTTCAGTAATTGTGTTGTAGATTTGCTGGTGAGCTTGGGACTGTTATCCTATGTCCTGTTTCGACCAAGCTTTAGCTGTTAGACAAATGGGTTCACATTTGACTCTAGAATACTTTGGTATACAGAGGAATTTATGATTGGCTCAATGACAATGTGGAGCTGTGCATTATGGTCAAAATATCTCTCCTTTGGTCTCATCTGTCTGCAGGACTTTCAAACAAGCCATACTTGTTCCGTTCTTTCTCCTAATGAGAAATCAGGAAATTATTTGAAATGTCTGATTACAAAGTTTATTTATTTATTTATATTGATGGTTTTACATAATAGGAAGGTACTAGGTTTTGTGTTTGTATTGGCTTTAGAGTGTTTTAATATCATGCATATCCATGCTTTCGTGATTTAATTAGTCAGTAACTTCCCAGTATATATCAACATGACATGGAGAAACATTTTAATAATTTTAAGCTTGGTACAGAGTGCATGTATCCGCACAGGCTCTTTGCCATGTTTATGTCAAGAACTTTATTCTTTTCTTCTTTTTGTTAAACTATTTCTATTCACACTGCTAGTGATTGTTTACAACACTAAGACAGTGTATATGAAAATAAATTATAGAGTTTGTGTTTCCTGTATTAGAAAATAGTGATGAAATGTTTTTTTCTGTAGTGTTTGAATTTTGAACCATATTTAATAGGTTATGTACCTGAGTATGTTGCACATGCATATATTGTGAATGTCAGGAGTAAAACAGTATTTCTTGTTGTTATGTTTATATAGAACACATCATGAATATAAACTACTGTACTTCTTGTTTTCTTTGTCAAACTGCTCATATCCATGTGATGTGACCCAGTTTGTCACAGAGCTGAACTGTATTAAACTGTCCCTGAGTTGTGTATTTTCCACTATATTAAGCTGTTGGTTCATCTCTTCCAACCATCATCTTTAAATGGGATTTCCTGCTGAAAACATTCATCTCATCTTAAAATTTTATCTCAAACAGTCTTCCTTGTTTAGGCCTATGAGTCACAGAAGAAGCTGAAAACAGTGCAAAGATGGCCCAGCATTGAAACATATGGCATAAATGGAAATAATACCCTGTGGGCCACCACAACATCATTGTACTGAGGACAGAGGTAGGCAGGTCAGCCAGCTCTAGGCTTCTAGTAAAAGGTGCCAATGGACTTTAAGTATTGTTGATGGGTTAATAGTTAGTAGCAAGACCAAATGGTATTCAACAGTATAACAGTGGCAAAGCATACAAATACACTGAACGTGAAGCACTCTTCATTAGATATGATTAACGGTTTCAGATGGAGAGGTAGTTAACACATTAGCAATAGTGGAGTGAAGGGGGCTTATTCCAATCTCAGCAAAACAATGAAATTCAAAACCTTCATTTTACACATTTCTGATTTTTCTTTTCATTAAATGCATCTCAGTATCTTGGTGCTACTATAATATTTCAGCAGGGCTGGGTTTACATAAAGAATTATGCTTTTTTTAAACTACAGAGCATACCTATAGATAACGACATAGGAAACAGTTATTATGCACAGCATCTGTGCACCAGGAGAGTTGACACTGGATGTCATCAATATTGGTCAGAGCTGGCTAACAATGAGTCAGCCCAGTTCTTTCTAGTTTAACTGCAGAGTTTATGTTCAGTTACATTATTCTTCTTCTTGCTCCTGCTAGGGGCCACCACAGCAGGTCATCTGCTTCCATCTCACCCTATCCCTTGCATCCTCTTCTGTCACACCAAGCCTCTTCATGTTATCTCATTGGGCTTCATAAAACACAGTTTAAAATAATAAATTAAGACAACAATGTTTGTATTTTTAATTTAAATGTACTTTTCAGCTGGTCCCTTGTATTCTCCACCAAGGGGTTGCCACAGTGGATTAATCCACATTGGTAATTTGGCAGAGGTTTTATGCCAGATGCCCTTCCTGACGCAACCCTCCATGGTGAGGGGGGCTTGTGTCCCCACCTGAGATGGAACCAGAAACCTGTCGCTTGTAAGGCAAATGCGCAAACCACTGTGCTACTGGGGACACTGTATTTTTAATTTACTCTAACAGTACAAGTTCACATGTTCTTCTAGCTCTTTTATAAAAAGAAAAAAAGACTGATTTTAAGAGAAATCCTTTAAGAGAAATTCATTTTTTAAGTTTGCACTAGTTTTACAACTTCTACTCATTTGCCACAAACAAAATGTCTTGCTTTAGAAACTAAGACATCAAGTTACATCAAATGAAATAAAACAGAAATAAATTTCCAGTAAATTTATTATAGTCAAATTAAGTTAGACTAATAATACAGGTTACACAATAATGTATGTGGACACCCTTTCAAGTATAGCCTTACAGGTTCTATAGGAGTTAAGACTGTAAATAGCAGTCAAGCACTGCTAATCAAATGCACTTGAGTAATTGATCATCAGCAAGTGTAAGCACCTCTATAAAAGCAGGAGTTTTGAACAGACCAGTTTGCAGGTCTGTTGCATTCAGGTGTGTGTTAACAAAATGCCAAGGAGAAAAGACATCAGCAATGATTTTAGAAAAGCAATTGCCGCAGCCCATCAATCTGGGAAAGGTTATGAGGCCATTTCAATACAATTTGAAGTCTATCTTTCTACAGTAAAAAAGATTACTCACAAACAGAAAACATTCAGTCCTCCTTGGTGTGGACGTCCCAGCAAATTCACCCCAAGGTCAGACCATGCAATGCTCTTGGGTGTGTAGTTCAATTAGAAAAAACTGAACTTGCATCTGAATAAATCACAAAACTTTGGGAACAATGTCCTTTGGGCATACTGTACAAGACCAAAGTTGTGATGTTTAGCAATGATGCACAGTGCCACATTTGGAAACAACCAAACCCTGCATATAAACACAAACACCTCATACCAACTGTCCTTGCAGTCACTGAGTCAACCATTAGCTACTGGGTACAGTATACTAAAGGATTATAGAGTCAAATGTTAGCCAACCTGTGCAACAGGGAAAGCTTGGCCCCATTCGGCTCATGCACCAGTGACAATGATCCCAAGCACCAGCAAATCAACAACAGAATGACTGAAAAGAAAATTATCGAGGTGATGCGATGGCCCAGTCAAAGTCCAGACCTCAACATGATTGAAATGTTATACGGGACCTTAAGAGAGCTGTCCATGAATAAATGCTGGCAAACCTCAATGAATAGAAGCAACTTTGCAAAGAACACTGGGCCAAAATTTTTCCAGAATGATGAAAAAGATATATTAATTATAAAGGTAAGTGTTACTTGGAATTACTGCTGCTAAAGGTGGTTCTACAAACTAATGAATCCTGGGGTGTACTTTTTTTTCATGTGACTGCATAGAGTCCTTTGACAACTTTGTTTTTCACATGCCTGTAAAAAGATGGAACATATAATATGATGATAACTGCTTCGCTTTCATTTGGTTAAAGTATGCAATAATTTATTCTAATACTATGGAGTCACCCATACACTTCTCACGTGACTGAAAAGTTTAAAAGAAAACATTAAACTGAATAACAATGTCCTGACTCACTTTAGTGAGAGAGCTTTATCAATCCTTTTAGTGCATATGTTTTGTGTGAAGGTAATATCCAGTACAAATCCGTCCAACTTCCCTCTGAGGTCTTATCAGTTAGAATAACTGTGGGTGTGCAGGGCCTTTAAAGTCCAAATTTGCTGGTCTTCTTAGTAAGTCAATAAAGACCCTCCTTAGAGGTTTGCTCAAGCAGAGCCACTGGCATCCTGACATATTACTCCACCACTAACAGAGTCTCAGGACAAGATTGGTGTTTCACAATAAACTAGTACTGGACTGTGGACAGACATACTGCACTGGAACAGGGAACTGTTTTATATTGCAGAAATACAATTTCCTGTAGGGCCAGAAATATTCCACAGGGTGTACACAAGTAAAGTTTAAGACTTTTTAAGACCCTTTTAATACCACTTTAACTGAAATTTAAGACAAATCTTCAGAAAAGTGAAACCACTGATGTCAGTTCAATATGGTAAAATTAAACATTGTCCAAATGTGTTTTTTAAAGTAATGAACATTATCCTAAGTTTGAAACACCCTCAACACACAACACCTTTGGCAGTTAGTTTCAAAAGCATTTCAGCACACACAACATTTAAAAACAGTCTTGAAGGGTAATTACAACTTTAAAGGATAGCATTAATGATCCATTTGTGTTGTGTTATTTAAATATATAAAGGGTATAAGAAAAATAGCTGTATGGTATAAACTTCACTATAATCTTAAAAGCAGTTTTAACTATCAAACAGAATTTAAAATTTAATACCCTGGTTCCAGGAGGCTCAAGGTTAAAGACAGACGTGCGTACGACTGGAAATTTGAACATTACTGCTCTTGCTAGTCAGCAACAGAAATTCCTGTCTGTTAAATTAATATTAATATTTTGTTATTGTTTAATGTGCTGCACAGGTTACCTGTTGGTTTAAAGATCCTATGAGACCACCCACTGCTAACCGTCCAATAGACACCTATGCTCCCCCTCTCTCTTTGTGATGGGAACCTTTAAACAAGCCTGTTGGAAAGTAGGTAAGCGGATGACAGCTGTGCTACCAGTTTAGGGTACCTGTCTTTCGTAAATGAGGTGTTGTATGTCAGCAGTATCAGAGTAAACTGATGCAATGTGCAAACAGATTCTGCACAGCTGTGTGGATGGTAAACTGCAAGACAGGAGGGCCACTGCTGCTAGCACTGCTAATGTTACCACACTTGGTAAATTAATCTGACATGTGTCTGTGCAACATTATATGCAGCACAAAGTACAACACATTTAAGTGACAAAAACATGAAGAATGTGATTAATCATTTCAAATTACTCTTAAATACATATACAATATTTGTATGGCCAATGTTTAACCTTATACATTAGACTGTTCTCAGATTTGCCTGTGTTGTGACTGTATTCTTATTTCTACAGTAGATTAGTTGACAAGTCAGTTTTTTCTCTCATTTAAACAACTAGTAAATACAGCTCACACTGCAGGTCTTAATGCTCGATTTAGATTTTTTGCCGAGATCCAATTTTTTTGCATGGTCGTTTACATTATAATTTAAATGCGATCACCATCAGACGTCAATGTAAACAGTCTATGGCCCTGAAGTGACGCACACGTGCAGAAGAAGATGTGACATCACATGCAGTTCACTGTGTTTACAGAAGTAAAAATGGATGCTACACATGCCAGCGTTTGTGTAAAACTTTGGTTGTTTTTCACTGACGAGCTTCAGTGGTGTCGTCCAAGCTTGTTTCATCCATTGTTTACATTTGAGCTTGTCACGTCATGCCTCCTCCGGCACAGAATTGTGACGACTGTCTCACTTCAATGAAATGTGACATGACTGTTCAGATTAAGGTTGCTTTGAAAAACATCGGATACGTATCCGATTTATGACCACACATGGAAGTGGCCTGAATCTGATCCGGAAAAAAATTGGATTTGTGCTTTTCAGACTGACATAAGAAAATCAGATATGGGTCACATATGGGCCACTTTTGCCTGCAGTGTGAATGTAGCCTTAATCGCCAGGGACATACCGGGTGAAAGAGCGATGAGAAGAAAAACTGTAGCTACTTAGTGACGGTTACTCTTGTGTGCTTGTATTTTGTTCATCAGAGGGGCAACGCAAGTTGAGAAGTTTGGAGACAAAGCCAGAGAGGCAAAGCTGAGATGGTTTGGACATGTCCAGAGGAGGGATAGTGGATATATTGGACAAAGGATGTTGAAAATGGAGCTGCCAGGCAGGAGGAGAAGAGGAAGACCACAGAGAAAATTCATGGATGTAGTGAAGGAGGACATGCAGAGGGTTGGTGTGAGGGAAGAG
>VUQH01031896.1:4871-16264 GCA_015106775.1 Etroplus canarensis
ATATAAAAAAAAAAAAAAAAGAAAAAAGTGCCCAAAACCTTATGAACCTAGCTGTATATGAAACCTCTTATTTGAGTTTCAGCATATCACTCTGACATCTTTCTATACCTACATTTCCTCAGTGTCATCCACGGAGCTACCTGCTAATGGCCAGCCCGGCGTAAATGCTTCTGAACATGACTTCAGGTGTTTAAGTGTAATAATAGTGGGAACACATTTATATTCATGAACGCAGCTTTGCTGATACAGAGGTCCTCGGGGTGCACGGCAGAGAAGGCACTCCTTATGTGATGCACAGCTCCTACACCAGACCAGCAGCATCTCTCTGAACCTGCCAATGCAACGCTTGTTTGCCCACATGCCATTAACCAGCACACTTCAACCAGCAATACTGTCTGTCAAGAGCTCCTCTCAATTCCTGAGCAACGAAAATTGTGTCTATTTTAACCTCAGCATGCTAACAGGAAAAAAAAAAAACAGACACGGTAAGGGTTAGAGACACCGACTACATCTTTCCACCCTTTTCCAACCAGGTCTCAGAAATTGTTTGTATCTGAAAAGCAAACAGCGATAAGTGAGGAAATTATTTGTTTGGCATGCTTCAAATATGGAAAATAGATTTGTTTTCCTGTAATATCCAGTAATATTTTGGATTTTCTTGCATAATAACCATTTTAATGATTACAATGTTGTCAAACTATAAGGGTTAAATTTCAACTCTTCAGCTTTCGGTTAAGGTTATGGAAAGCTGGTGTTCTGGTTTAATCCAGAAAAAGTCCACACACACAGTGTATTGATTTCATAGACTGTAGATAATAGATAGATGTAGCTCCTACGATACCAACATTGTGTTTGAACTAAGCATTTTGAAGCCCAACGTTATTATTTTGGCCGTTCCTGTGTTTTTTGTTATCAGCTGAGGATGAAAAGCTTGGTTAAAAAGCTGTAGCCACAAACTGTATAGGTGCAATGTTCAGATGCAGGAAAAGATTTGCCAGGGGGGATTTCTCCCCTCTGGTCTACATGTCCTCACCTCTGAAATATTGTATCTCTGATTTTTGTGCTGCTTTTTGACACAGTCTACAGTGTAATCAATAATCAAATGAGAAATTCACTTTCATTTGTAGCGCTGGTGCTACTGTGACAGTAGGGAAAACGCTGCATGGGAGGGGATGATCCGGATCCTGTTCTGATCCAACTTTTCTTTATCCCACAAAACACCACTATTTCTGCATGAAAACTTCTGCTAGCTAAATAAAAAATTCAGAGCAGCAGATTTTACACGAGCCTTACAAAAATATCCCATAAATATTCCTGCACATGCATGTTTCTGATCATCTACATCAGATTTGCCTGCAAAAATGAGATCTTGAGCGTTTTATTTCAACTTGTTGAATCACATTTATGCAAGGGGGCTGCTGTCTGTGACAACCTGCATTTAGAAATCTTTACTTTGAGGGGCGTCTCTGAAGAAATCTCATGGAATAGCTGGTTTTACAACTAATGTTGCAGCCACACACCTGTGTGAAAAGATGAACCCTAACATCACCACCATTCACTGCATCAATCACATGTTAGAACTTCCTTCCATAAAGGTGTAAAACGCATTACAGAGCTGACTCTTTTTTACATATTTATTGACTCTCAAGCTCCAAAAGTCTGTTGTTGAGCTCAGTAAATGGAGCAGGGGATGTGTCCATCACTGTCTGGAGAACTGTAGATGTGAGTAAATGAGGGGCAACACGTAAAGCCTGTTCCAGCTGTCACGAGCCTAGAGGCAGGGTCCATCCTGGATAAGTCACCAGTATGTCAAGGGTGCTCTCGCACGGTCTGCTTGGAGGGAGGGACAGAGGTAGTCCCTCCATCAGCTCATGGACATACTGTAGACGCAGGGATCACTAGCTCCAGTCTGTCACAAGAACCTTACCCAAACCACAGTTCATCCCTAGCATTCACACACCTCGTAACGCTCCTACCTCCTCCAGAAGGAGGACTGTGGTTCACATGTCTCTTGCTGCTAAACCTCCTAGATTAGAGCCAGAGTGGGATGGAGCCGAGGGATTTTCCAATACCATCATAAAAAACACTGCCTCTGACTGGAACAATTAAACAGGCCCATTCAAGTTAAGTGGCACACCTGGCTGAATGGCACTAAGTGAAAGGGGGATAAACAAGTGGTTTGTTAAAAGAGGACTTAACTGTTTGTATTGTTACGTTTGAACATACAACTAAACACCTTGCGCATTTTAATTTTATTTTAAAAATTACAACCATCTTGTAAACACTGTGGTTATATATTTAAGTTCTGAACTTATATAACTGAACTTCTAATATATTTCATAAACAGAGCAGCAATAACACATATTATAACAAGCTTACACCGAGTACACCAATCAGGCATAATATTATGACCACCTGCCTGTGTGTGTCCTCTTTTGCTGCCAAAACAGCCCTGACTAGGTAAGGCATGGACTCTCCCGGTTTACCACTGTTCTTTTTCTAGACCCCTTTTGATAGATACTGACCACTGCAGATTGGGAACACCCCACAAGAGCTGCAGTTTTGGAGATGCTCTGACCCAGTCATCTGGCCAACACAATTTGGCCCTTGTCAAACTCGCTCAAATCCTTACGCTTGCCCATATTTCCAGCTTCTAACACATCAACTTTGAGGACAACCCCCCCCTTTCACAAATTACACCTTACCAAGATGCACATATCTACTTAACTTGTGCTAAATGACAGTCAAATTTTACAAAACAAAAGCATAAACATCTTGAATGGACTGTACCACAGTGCAATGTAAATCCATTAAAATGCTCCTAAGTGAGAGGTCCTCTTCAGAGACTCAAATTAGTGGCGGTCAAGCCTAGCAGAGAAATGAAAAGATTCACTCCCATTATGAAGGATACCACAGGTGTATTTTGTACCAGACTGTAAATATGCATTTCAGTGCTTTAAAGCTGGACATTTTAACATGAGAGTCTATAGGGTCTGACCAATGACCGTAGAAAACATGGATGATGTGGCTCCACTTCTTCCCACTGTGCAAAAGCGAAGCCAAAATTTCTTATTTGTCGGAGCTGCCGTCGGGCAATTTTGGAACCAGAATTCGCAGAGAAGTGATTTGGGGTGGAGTTGCCGTATCCAGCTCCCAAACATGCACCCTCTGGGAGGTGATACAGAACATGCCTTCTCAGCAGACATACGCCAGATTGCAAGTCAAAGCCAATCATGAGGTTATCCCCCAAATTTTCAGCATCAAATTAATAATTCTGATTTAGCTTCATCTTTGAAGCTAAATCAGAATAAGAGCTACTTAAAATGGTACAAACCATCATCATCACATCCACTAACATGAAGGGGGCAGGACTTAAGACCTATAGTCCAGCCAGGCAGTAGGAGGTGATAGAGACATGTTGGCTTTAGTTTTGTCCATGTTTTCTACAGTCATTGGGTCTGACTTACTTCCGGACCCTCAAGTGGCCACTGGAGGAACTTCACGTTTTGACACTTGTGCGTACAGGTTGGTTTATTTACATCACAACCACCAACCATTCCTAGCCTTAAAAGTCAACTAGTGCATTTTTAAACTTGAGATGCATCTTCCAGGCTTCAAGGTCAAAGTTTAAAAAGGTAGAAAAATGTGAGGAACTGATTCAGTACTGAGAATGTAACTTCAGTGTGTTCCTGTCCCCCAGAGGTAGTCTCTTACCTTTGCATTTTTTAAAATCCCTCTACACTCAAACTCTTTAATGTTCCCCTGCTCTTCGTCTGAGGAGCAGCTCTCTCATTCATGTTTGCACTGTTGTCTTTCTGCAACAACTCACCCCTAACCACATGTCAGAGTGACACTTCTGTTACATGTCACACACATTTCTGTCTCCGAAGGATCCTTTCCATCTTGTTGTCAGCCTGAGAATAACAGCCTAAGCCTGTCAGATGCAAAAACAAGCCCTCTTACATGGACATGTACATTTGCCCAGTGGGATTACTTTACAGCCATTTTGCAGTTTGGTAGATACAAATTCCTCGCTGATCCCAGCCACTTTTGTCCCCATAAATTATTAAGGCCCCAAATGATGGAGCTGAGGTTTAAATTCTTTAACCAGACTGTTTCATTAATTCAATCCATCGCATAATTGGAAAAAAAATTTCTAGGCATCACGGCTGGGCTTTCAGTTCTGTTGTGAAAGTGGGCTGGAAAACTTTGGAACAACATTCTGGCACATGTAATTAATGAGTGATTAAATCTCATAGTCTGTTAAATACAAAATAATATCATGCAAGAGCATTTTTCATGTGCCTATAGTTCTTCTTACAATGTCACAGAGACAGTCATATTACCACACCACACCTTCCAGCCTGCAAACATCCTGTATTTTCATTCTGTCACGCCTTCATGCTGCTCATATTGGTGCGATGTAACGCACTAATTAGCAGATATGTGTTTTTGTGTTACACCAGTACTGTTTGTTAGGGCAGATTGCTAACCAGTCTGGCTAAACTTAGCTGCTCAAAAAGACCAGCACAGCAACTGCCAAAATGCCAACGTAAAGTCAGAGTCCAAATGTAGTACATCACAGTGGCTACATTTTTTTTTATTCAGCCAGTGTGTTTAAATCAGCTGTGGTTCCCAAAGCTACTGGTGAGTATTCAATTATTTTTAAGAGATTAAACAGGGGTTTTATACTGCAACCTGCTTGGATGTGAACTCTGAACTGCTGTAGGCTGTCTTCAACGATGACCTGAACATCAGAGTTCAACTAAAACATCACTGCGACAATTATCAGATTTGAGGAAGAAAAACATGAGGAGAGTGGATAAAATAAAACTTTAGTTGATGATAATATTACCAAAAAAATACATCATTTCCATAAAACTCAAGTTGAAATAATAAACTGCACAAAGAACAACAAATAAATGCAGTAAAAAAGAGCATGATGGAAAAAAAAATTACATAAAGTACAACAAGTAGAGGGAACATATTGATTATTTTTGGTTTGATTAATTGATTCATTCTTCAATCAGTCAGCTGTTGACAGCAAGGACACCCATCATATGTAACGGAGCCCAAAGCAAATACTTCAAACTGCTGACTCTGTCTGATCAATATTCAGCACTGAAGGGTTTTTAGTTCGAGCAAGGACAATCAGTCTTTGTGTTAGAGGAGCTGTGAACTGTTGGTTTTTTATCATCATAATTCAGGATTCCCACCAAAGTTATTTCCTCTCCATCAATAAAATCCTGGCTGCAACATACAAGATAGTCTCAACTCTGTTAATGGGAGGACTGAGATACATCTGCAAACATTAACACTCAAATGTCAAGTAAGTCTTCATTGCATTCCTGGAAGGAACAGAGTGTCAAGTGGACTACTTTTATTTCTGCAATGTAGCCACAGCAACAGGACAATCCTTTGTGTTAGTATGTTGTGTGGTGAATGTGACTAAAGCTATCCTTATTACAGCGTTAGCCTCCATTGCCTGCAGGACAGAGATATGCCACAAGTATAAAGCTATTAGACATGTGTTTGTAGTAAACCAATAAAGAACTGGTACTGTCTTTTCATGCCAATCTTTCTGCTAAAATACAAGCTTGAAAACATTGCGTACTGTGTAATGCAGCAGGGCCCGATCATGCTTTTTTTTTCCCCATATAACCGACATCTCTTGGAAGGCTACGAAAGTATTCCTAGAATCTGGGTTACAGTACATAACCAGCAATGTTTTGCCTTAGTTTTACTGAACCCACTGTCCCAGTATCAAGATACACCAAAATTGCATAATCTCACATGTATTAAATCACACATTCTTGCTGCAGTTCGCAGTGCTTAGTCACTCTTTTACAAACCCAACACATCTTTTGATGTTTAAGCAGAGAAAATTTGATGCAAAGTGCATCAACTTTTCTTTTTTTGGATGGACAATGCATCCAGTAACACATTAGCTCTGTCTGGTTTCAATTTTAACCACTAAAAATTAGTTGTACTACACCTCCTAAATGCAGGTTAGCTTGCACCTCCCTTTCTTTTCCTTTTTCACCAAGCACCATCTTTTGAACATTTTACAAAAACTGCATCATTAGACCTGCCATAAATTCCCTTTATTGACCCGTGAGGATGAGACTTGCTCTAAATTCCTCAAGACTCTGTGGAGCTGCCATGACTGACATGCCTCTGCAACACCGCATAGAGATCTGGGGTGGTTTCCCTTTTTAAGATAGAGGGGACCGGTGGGTGTGCTCCAGCAACAGAGGAATCACACTCCTCAGCATCCTTTGGAAGGTCTAGAGAAGAGGATCTTTCTAAAAGTCGAACCTTAGGGAGGAATGAATTTTTAGGCCAAACAGCAAAGGGTCTCCCCTTTGGTGACCTCTTGAGCACCTCTCTGCTATTTGCAGATGATGTGGTTCTTTTGGTTTTATGAAGCAGTGACCTCCATCTTGCCCTGAGGAAGTCTGCAGCCAGTTGTGAAGCAGTTGGACCAAATCTGAGGCCACGCTAGATTAGTTATGAGTTGCTGCCCAGACTCAAAAAGAGCTGGTTGAGGTGGTTCAGGCATTTAACTAGGATGCCTCCTGAGCACCTCCTAGTTAAGGTGTTTGGGGCATGTCTGTCATGGTGTGCCATGGTGCAGTGTGGACCCAATATGCAGACTCGCGGAGACAGGAGGATAAACTCAAAAAGGGCTTTATTAGCCATCACACAAAATAATAACAACAGTCCAAGGGTGTTCCTGGAGGTGTGGGAACCTCCAGGCAGAATCCAAGTTACAACCCAGGAGGAAGCCGGGGAGAGAACACAAGGGGAGACGAAGACACATCCAGGGAAAGAACCAGAATGACACGTCATCGACGAGATGGGAAGACAGGACTGAAATAGACAGAGACAGACCAATGAACGGGCGACAGGTGGAAGGGAAACAGCTGGACACAATCAGGAAAGGAAGTGAAGTGGGGACCAGACAGACTACCAAAATAAGATGCAGACAGAGACGGAGACCACTATTGAAGGAAAAGGCAGGGAACCAAGGAAAGAGAGGGGTGATGAGCTCCAAAAGGAGAGGCTAAAAGGGGAACCATGACAATGTCCTAATGAGGCAGACACAGGACCCAGGACACGCCAGGAAGAGTAGCTCTCATGACTGGCTTGGGAATGCCTCAGTGTCCCTCTGGAAGAGCTGGAGGAGGTGGCCAGGGAGAGGGCTATCTGGGTGTCTCTGCTGAGACTGCTGCTCCTGTGAGCTGGACCCAAAGAAGTGGTAGACGATGGATGGATGGATGAACGATAGATGGATGGCCTGTAAAATGCAAAATCAGGGCTACAAAAAAACTGATGGATAATTCACAGAAAGTGCAGCCTTGTCTTGATATACAGCACCATGATATCTGTATGCCTCTAAATACCAAATTTCTACTGAGATAAACTAGTGTTAAAACAACCCACCACTCACTTAACATTCTGTAAGAGACTGAAAGGAAAGCGTAGGTGTTTAAACGCCACAGTAAATGATACTGTAATATTCCAGTAAATGCAGTACAGTGTGAAATATTTTGCTATTTTAGGGCACAAAAAGTACAAATCAATAGCAAAAAGCATAAACTATGGCATAGAAGCAGTAATATTACAACTTTAATATTTGTATTGCACTATGAAGCCACCACAGCATTAGGTACACCTGTTCTAGATGCCTGATTTGCATTTGGAGATTTGACTGCTGACAGATTCAGATAACAGCAGCAGTTATCAAGTGTAAATGAACAGACCCCGTGATCAGATGCCATTAATAAATCCCGACATGGATCACAGTTTGATAGCAGCCACAGATGTGGTCTACCCTACGCAGGAAGTGACGGTTCTAATCTCAGCATCTCTTTATGTGTGAGCGAACATCATCCTTTATGCATGAAGTTATGTTTTCTTTGAAGTGATTACTTCAAAGTCCCAATGAAAACACTTGGGATGCACTTCATAGCTTGGTGTAAACCCAATAATCAATTTTGCCAAAAGCCATAATAGGCTTTGAATGCTTTAAACAGGGATGTCAAACATATGGCCTATGGCCTATACTGTATATGTCAGAATAGGCTTGCCCAAGGGCCCAAACTGGATGGCATCGCAAAAAGTGTATACTGTAAAAAAGGAAGGCTCAATTGTTGAACTTTTGTTGCAAGTCATTAAGTCAAGAAACAGGACTTTTAAACTTTTTTTTCATCTGAGCCGCAAGTCTGAATCATTATCAGTTTAACAAGTTTTAATGGCTGACAAAAGACATCAATACCACTCTGAAGCAAATCAACTGGCACTTATTTAACACTTTTCTACTCTAACAAAGCACTCAAAGTGCTTTTTTACTACAAACTTCATTCAATGCTTTATTTAACTATTATGCATCGGGAGCAATTAGGATTCAGCGTCTTACACAAAGACACGCCAACATATAGCCTGAAGCAGCCAAGGCTCTAACCTCCTGGTCAGAGGACGACCCACTCTACTGTACCTCCTGAGTCACAGCTGCTTCGGTGGAGTAAGGTGGATAAGGTGTGGAACAGTGCCAACACACGTCTTTGAAAGCAGCATGTTTTTGTTAATAGATGGCTCAATCCATACATGTTTTCAGGATGTATTTGCATTTCTTGAAATGAAAATAAAATTAAATATTTGTTGATGTTTTTGCTTGTGTGTTTAAAGGTTAATATGCAGTGGTTGTACCGGTCGTGTTCACCCTTAGAGACAGGGTGAGGAACTCAGTCATCCGGGAGAGGCTCAGAGTAGAGCCACTGCTCCTCCACATCGAAAGGAGCCAGTTGAGGGGGTTCGGGCATCTGATCAGGATGCCTCCTGGACACCTCCTACTTCAGCTGTTTCGGGCACGTCCCTCTGGGAGGAGACCCCGAGGCAGACCCAAGACACGCTGGAGAAACTATGTTTCCCAGCTGGTCTGGTAACGCCTTGGTGTCCTCCTTGAAGAGCTGGAGGAAGTGGCTGGGGAGAGGAAAGTCTTGGCTTCTCTGCTCAAACTGCTGCCTCTGCGACCCAGATCTCTGGAAAAATCGGTAGATGACGGAACAGACCGGAATGGAAATGAATGGAACGCAACGGCTTTTTTAGCTCTTGAAGAGACAGGTTTCTGACAGAGGTAAAACTGGTATGCTGCACCACGGCCCAGTATAAGATAAAGAATTATTTGGAACTAGCAGAGCTACTCTTGCAATGACAAATTCGAAAGTTTAAAACAGATAATAATGTTTGCGGAGATCTGACTGTTTTCAGGTTATCTAAACATAATGCAAATCTTCAAAACTTAGGTTTAATCTAGCAAAAGTTTCAAATATAAATTTTCAAACCTTACAAAGCTTGTTTTTTTCAGTTTCATATAATGGCAGTGTATGAATCCTATACAGTAACAGATCAGTTTACCTCTTGCCACAGCAAAACCTCGTACGTACCCTTGAAACTTCAGTGGCTTTGACAAAACAGAAGTATTTCACACCCTGGGTATGAGACCTGGTTGCTCTGGCTAAAGGGCATCACTTTATAGTGGACAAAAGTTGAACAGTCAGCATTTTAAAGCTATGTCTTTTGTAGGATTATGTTCAGCAGCTTTACCTGCATAATTTGCATTTTGAGATTTGATCACAATGCTCACACAATGCTGGAAGGTATTTACTTCCTCAGCACAAAGAAAAAAAAAACAAAACAAAACAGAAGCACAGGTGTCTCAGTGGCAACATCCCCGCAGGAAAGACTTTCCAGCTTAAGACCTTCAAATCCAGCGACCAATTCTCCCCCTGCTGAATGCATTCAGAGAAGAAACCGCAAATCCTTCAAGGATTGAAAGTGCCTACCTCCCCCACACCTGCACACAAACAAAGCGAGCATATGTCTCACTGCTCTAATACTGCATTTTAAAAGCTGCCTCAACAGCTCCTTCCCCATCTCGTTCAGACTGCGTCACGTTCAGCTGATTATTAAATCCTCCCAGATCCAATCAGAAGGCGGCATCAAGCGTCAGTTTGAGAAATTTATCACTACAAATTCATTTTTGGTGACCCGTTCATACAGGTTGGTACAATTTAAAGTGCTTTACAGATGAATGGCAAAAAAAGATGTGGCAGTTTGAATGCAAATACCAAAAACAGATTGAAACTAATGAGACAGATATATAATTGACAAAGAGGAAATAAACATATTAAACAAACACTTGTGCACTGTCTTGCATGCTACTGAAACATACAGTATGACATATATACATTCTCATATTTATACATAGGAACTGCCTTAAACAGGATCCTTAGCAGGATCATCGAGAGCTCAAGATAATATTAACATTCATGTAATCTCAGATCCCCACAGAGCGAAAACACAAGTCAAAAGGTTAAAAAAACCTATAAATGCACACACACGCGCACACACACACATGCGTGCACCAGAATTTCAGACTAAATGAGGGAGAAAGGTGATTTAAGTCACTCTGAACTTGGCATGGTGGGCAGTGCGAGATGGGCAGTTCTGAGTATTTCAGAAGCTGCTGATCTGCTGGGATTTTCCCACAAACCATCTCTAGGGTTTACAGAGAATGGTCCCGAAAAAGAGGAAATATCCTGTGAGTGGGAGTTCCCTGGGAGAAAATGCCTTGTTGATGCCAAAGGTCAGAGGAGAACATCCAGCCCGCTTTCAAGTTGATAGGTAACAGTGACTCAGATAACCACTCGTTACGGCCAAGTTCTGCAGAAGAGCATCTCTGAAAAAGAGATATTATAGTTGTGTATTTTCTAACTAGGTTTTGTTTTTATTTTGTTTTGAGTTTTTGTTTTAAATCCAGATCAGTTTCACTTAGTTTCTAGAGCAGGTTTGCTCATGTCAGTTTAGTTCTTATAACGCGACGGTCCCACGGCAGGCAATTCCCATTATTTGCTGAGATCTGATTATTTTGCGTGGTCGTTCACATTATAATCTAATGCGACCGCCATCACACTCCAGTGTGAACAGTCTCTGGTCCTGAAGTGACGTACATGGGCAGAAGAAAGTGTGACATCACACACAGCACGCTGTGTTTACAGAAGTACAGTGGGTACGGAAAGTATTCAGACCCCTTTAAATTTTTCACTCTTTGTGTCATTGCAGCCATTTGCCAAAATCAAAAAAGTTCATTTTATTTCTCATTAATGTACACTCAGCACCCCATCTTGACAGAAAAAAACCAGAAATGTAGAAATTTTTGCAAATTTATTAAAAAAGAAAAACTGAAATATCACATGGTCATAAGTATTCAGACCCTGTGCTCAGTATTGAGTAGAAGCACCCTTTTGAGCTAGTACAGCCATGAGTCTTCTTGGGAATGATGCAACAAGTTTTTCACACCTGGATTTGGGGATCCTCTGCCATTCTTC
>VUQH01031897.1:3297-18250 GCA_015106775.1 Etroplus canarensis
TCTTTTATTTATATAAAAAAAAAAAAAAAAAAAGGGAGCAAAAAAAAAAAAAAAAAAAAAAAAAAAAAAAAAAGGAAAAATATTAAATAAAATATCACAACCTGGCCCAAAATGTTATTCATCCCCAAGTTTCCTGAGGTTTCTCAATTCTGTCCCTGCAGACAGAATAATATACTGTTTTCACATTCAATTATGCAGTAGCTGAAACTGCTCAGGAGAGGAAGCAGAGGAACAATGGCATTATTTATTCGACTAGAGAGGAAAGCACAGTTATATCTGCTGGTAATGACAACATGAAACTCCACTGTTTTATCCTTTTGTATCCTGACATGGTGTGTTGTACTGGAAATGTAGAGCTTTTGCCCTGCAAAATGCAATGCTCTTCCTTCAGATCCAATAAGGTGTAATGTTTGCTTTCTTCTATGGAAGCGGAAATCCTTGATGACCCCAAGCTCCTCTCCAGATCTTGTAATATATGTTCTGATTGCAGGTAATACTCAGCTGTTTAATCATTTATTAATGATTAAATATACAAAACACACAGCCCACTGCTTCTGCAAGACTGAAACCCAAACTGAAGATGGATAATCCCTGAATTATAAATAAAATAAAAAGTACAATAATCAATTATTTAAAGTCCTTGTTATTTCAATTTATTTCTACATCATTGTGGCACCCCTGCTTGCCATTGTAGATTCCAGCTGTCATCCTCTTAGAAAGTCCAAGAACACTCTCTGTGCTCAAACACAATTAGAAATACCATTAAACATTTACTTTAGCTAAGTATAAGTAGGGAGGCTCATCCAGCCCTACTAAGACACTTTTGAAGTGTGTTGTTCCTTGTCAACACATGAAATTTTTAAATGTTTTTATGATCTGTCATTTATACAAGAAACCATTAAAGAGCGAATCACAGAGGGGAGGGAAAGCCCGGCTTGCTGCATATCACCTAAATCATCTACAACAAACACTAATGGCTAAACTGTCAGTTTGATGTTTTGCCTGTTGGCTGCTTTGCTGACACGTTTCAGCTTTTTGTCAAATTCATGATAAAATTCAGGCAGTTTCTAAAAGTAAGAAAACAGATCATTATTTGTGTTTTTTTATTGTCAGTGGTAAAAATTTAAAAAGTTGTCAAAATCCAGATCCTTAAATCTGCACACAGTCAGGTAAAGATGTTAATTATTGTTGTTTTTTGTATTTACATACAGTGACATATTAGTTGTTGTCAGTCCAGTTGTGGGGTCACTGGACAGTGTTTTTCAGTTTCTGCTCTGTTATTGTATTTTTAGGATACCATGTGTCCCAAAGCACTTGCCGGCACCAGCTGTGACATGATGAGACAAAGTGACAGGCACTTATACAGAAGTGACAGTGTGGAGTTGCACCTTGAGATCAGGGACTTAGCACCACTTAAAAGTTGAGATGAGATGTGGCTGGTCTTGCACAAGTATTTGAAATGGCAGCAACTGCTTAACACCACATTATGTGGTCCTTCAGAAAATAAAGTACCTTGTTGTAACTTGAGGGGTGTGATGGCTTGTCCAAGCCTTGACATGTGCCCTTGTGGTGTGGTGGGACAATTTTGTGCCATAATGCAACTTTAAATTAAAAAGGTGGAAGATACAGAGGCACCCAATAATTAATTTCATATAGAAACTCCTCTCCAGCAGATGGAATGTGTGTGTTCCTCACGCTCAGTTCCTCTACCAGAGGCCTGGGAGTTTGAGGGCTCAGCACAGTAGCTGTTCATATGACTGCGCTCTTCTAAAGCTCTTATCAGTGGGACCACTTTGAACTTTAGCTTCCAAATCTGCTCCACTTGTTCCTTCAGCTCCTGGTACGTCTCAATCTTCTTGTGCTCCTTATGTTGCTACCAGCTGGTACTCACATCTATTGCAGCTGAGGCGTTCTGCTACTTGCCAATCAACCATTACTGTCTGGTTAGTTGACCAGTAGCTGCTAGTCTGTCTGGAGATATATAGGTACATCTCAAAAAATTAGAATATCATGAAAAAGTTCAATATTTTTTGTCACTCATTTCAGAAAGGGAAACCATATATTATATAGATTCATTACACATAAAGGCTTGAAATATTTCACTCTATTTCTTGAAATTTTGATGATTATGGCTTACAGATAATGAAAACCCAAAATTCAGTGTCTCAGAAAATTAGAATATTACATAAGATCAATAAAAAAAAAAGGATATTTTAAACAGAAATGTCAGGCTTCTGAAAAATATGTTCATTTCTATGCACTTAATACTTGGTTGGGCCTCCTTTTGCATGAATTACTGGATCATTGCAGCATGGCATGGAGGCATTCAGCCTGTGGCACTGCTCAGGTGTACTGGAAGCCCAGGTTGGTTTGATAGCAGCCTTCAGTTCATCTGCATTGTTGGGTCTGGTGTGTCTCATCTTCCTCTTGACAATACCCCACAGATTCCCTATGGGGTTCAGGTCAGGTGAGTTTGCTGGCCAATCAAGCATAGTAGCACCATGGTCATTGAACCAGCTTTTGGTACCTTTGGCAGTGTGAGCAGGTGCCAAGTCCTGCTGGAAAATGAAATCAGCATCCCCATAAAGCTTGTCAGCAGAAGGAAGCATGAAGTGCTCTAACATTTCCTGGTAGATGGCTGCATTGACTGAACTTCAGAAAACACAGCAGAGGGTGTCAGTGACTGTCTTCTGGACATCTGTTAAATCAGCAGTACTGCCCATGATTGTGTAGCCTACTGAACCAGACTGAGAGGCCATTTAAAGGCTCAGGAAACCTTTGCAGGTGTTTTGAGGTAATTAGCTGATTAGGATGTGATACCATGACTTTCTAGTGTTTAACTTTTTTACAATATTCTAATTTTCTGAGACACTGAATTTTGGGTTTTCATAATCTGTAAGCCATAATCATCAAAATTTCAAGAAATAAAGGCTAGAAATATTTCACTCTGTGTGTAATGAATCTATATAATATATGGTTTCACTCTGTGAAATGAGTGACAAAAAATATTGAACATTTTCATGATATTCTAATTTTCTGAGATGTACCTGTAGAGCGAGAGGTGGGGTACACCCTGGACAGGTTACCAGTCTATCGCAGGGCTAATACAGAGAGACAGACAACCATTCACACCTATGGACAATTTAGAGTTGTTAATTAGTCTAACTCACTGCTTGTCTTTGGACTGTCGGAGGAAGCCAGAATACCTGGCACATAGAGAACATGCAGACTCCACATAGTAGGGCCCTGACCATCCAGTGAAAAACTGTACACCGTTACTGGTTACTGCTTCCATAGGAAGGCTGCTAATCAAATGCACTTGATTGACTGATCAACCAGCATGACCACCTCTATAAAAGCAGAAGTTAGGCAGTTTGTTTATCTAAAACATCCAGGTGTGCATTAACTCAATGCCACAATCTGTCAACGAGTGGGCATCCCAAAGCCAGCATCAGGACTGAGGAAGGATAAGAACCAATAATACAGACTCTGAGGCAGATGTAGTGAGGAGAACTAAACCTGAGCTTGATTTAAAGCTGATAAAAATTCAACAGAATCCAAAAGGTACAAACTAAACTAAGATATGGAGAGAGGTGGAGAGAAGACGTGACGTGACATGGTATGGCTTGGCTTGGCCTGGCATGGAAAACATCTAACTACAACAGGCGGATGACATGACAAAGCAGAGGGAAGCAGGGGTGTAAATACACAAGACTAATGACTAAGTGGTAACAGGTGGGAATGGACCACAGGTGACAACAATCAAGGGCAGGACGTAAAACCGAACACAATATGAGACAAGACTGGTTACAAATTAAAACAGGAAAGAAGAAACACAACTTAGAACACAGACACAAAACAGAACTTGACAAAAGACAAGGACACAGCAGGATACATCAAAATAACTAAACATAGACAAGGCAAAACCAAAGCTCAAAACATAAACAAAGGATGCTATAACAGAACATAAAAGCTAAGAAATTCAAAAACATACAAAATCAAACTTCAAAACCCAGGACCATGACAGTCAGACCATTTAGGGCTCAGGGAAACTGCAAAACCTGAGAGATTTATTTCAGATTATACAGGTCACAGCATGTTAGATGTTAAATTCTTGACAGCACAATTAGAAAAAAGATTTCTTTGCTTGGCAGGTTTTGCCAAGAGAAACATGCTCTCTCTATAAAGAACATGGCAGCACAGTTTAGGTTTGCAAAACTGCATCTGGACATACCACAAGTGTTCTTGAACAATTTCTGTAGGACAGATGGGAACAAAGTGGAGACATTTTGCCATAATACACAGTGCCAGAACAGCATAACAGCAAAAACAGCCCATACCAATTGTCAAGCACAGTGGTGAGCAGGTGATGATTTGGGCTTGCAGCCACACAACCTCGGCATTTTGCAGTAATTGAGTCAACTATGAACTCCCCTGTATACCAAAGTATTCTAGAGTCAAATGTGAGGCCATCTGTCTGACAGCAAAAGCTTGGCGGAAGCTGGGTGATGCCACAGGACGATGATCCCAAGCACAACAGGAAATCTACAACAGAACTGCTGAAAAACAAAAAAATCAAGGGAATGCAATGGCACAGTCAAAATCCAGACCTCAACCCAATTTAACTGCTGGGGTGGGACTTTAAGAGCTGTGCATAAATTAACGCCTGCAAACCTCAGTGAATGTCAATGTTTTAAAGAGTAGTCCAAAATGCCTCCAATAACAACATGAACAGGCCTAAAACAGGACAAAGGAACAGGCCCTTAAACATGGACTGACAGTGCAGAGTGGCACCTTATGGAGAGTGATCCCTTAGTAAAATGTATATTTTACATAACTTCTTTTTGTATTTGGTGAAATGGTGCAAATACATGTCTTTTACTACACTTCTGCATGGTGGTGTCATGGGTTACAATTACATACCAGCACCTGGACTTTACTGACCACTTTTTAAGGATGAAACTGCTTTGCTGAGCTGTCAACACAACAAGAAGCTATTTGTTTGTATTTTTTATTAATTATATTCTTGCTTAGTAAAGTTTTAATTGGTGTGCCACTAGTAATAGACAGGCACAGACTAAACCCACCAGCATATAACATATATAATCATTTCTGCACTGCTGGTTAGGAGATAAACTTCTCTTTCTCCCAGTATTACCAAAGAAACATGACTCAGAACTTATAAACCTACATTTGAGTTTGAACTTTGTCAAGGCATGAAAGTAAGAGTTGTGGAAGGAAAGTGTTCAGCAGTGGCCTATGTGTGGTAGTAACAGTTCTCATTTTCTCTCAGTAGTAAATTACTTAATTCTCCCAGCCTTCGCTAAATCAGCCTCGCTTCGAATAATTCACTGTTCCTAACCTTCTGAGAAAGTAATTAGTTAACACCCAAATAAGATTGATTTACAAGTCTAAACCAAGAGACTTCTCTGACAGATTAAAAGAGGGCAACATATAATCTCTACTTGCACTCAGTGAGCAAACACAGTCCCTCTTTAATTAAGCATACCTATAAGGGTAGAGTAGAATACAATCCACTAAAATGGATGTGTTCTGGTGCAGGTGTGATGAAGAGTTGTGTTTCATTTGATAGCATTGCACCACAGCACAGGAGCTCAGGGTTCATTGTGTGAGCCCGGTTTCTCCAGATGTCACAGCAATTCATTTCCTGCTCGCGTGTAAAAACAAAAATAAAAAAGGACTATTCCTCTAATGAAATCCACGAGCCCACTGAGATGCTTAACTGTTGACTGTGATCATTCACCAAAGAGACATTTATCGCAGCTGCTAATTAAATATTTTCCGTAACAACACCTTGCATCCCGCAGGCCTGCTGCAGTGCCTTGTGTTCTTTCTGCAAGAATGAGAACGTTAGCCTAGCCACAGCGGCTCCTCAGTATTGACCGTGGGTTGTGTTTGCTGTTGGTGTGCTAATGCAGTACCTGCTGTTTCAAACACTTCCTGAGGGATATGTTGAAACCGAGTCAATATTTATGAGTATTGCTGCTGTGGGCTCTTCCCTAATGGCATATGGCTGCTGAGGTGTCCGTGCAGAGTGAAGGCAGGACGCCTGAGGCTTGTAATGATGAGAGGGCTGAGAGAGGCAGATAGACATAGAGGAAGCATAATTCTGAGAGTGAGAGAGGAGTAAAAGAGCTTCTTACAGTACATATTGACCTGGCCTTTGTATTGGTGATGTTGCAATCTTCTGACCTGCCCCCAGGATTAGAAATCTATTTAGTTTAGAGTCTGGAGAAAAACTGTGTGCACTTCTGTGTGGGTGTGTTGAGCTGAACTCAGACCTCGCTTTCTGCTCCCATATTATAATAATGTAAGGTGTGTGCAAGTTTATTGTATACAGAAGATATATGCAAACTAAAATCACTAATTTTTAGCTGGATTTTATGTTTATTTCTATGTAATAACCAATTCCTCACAGCCTTCCTCATATTGACACTGGGTATTATAACTGCTGGAACTAGATAAATAGACTTGTATCCTTCATGGAATAATCTTCCAATTTGTCTTACAAGCAAAAAGTCCTTGGTTCAAGTCCAGGTGGAGACAAGTCCTTCTCACCATTGACGGTTGTGTCAGGGAGGGCATCCTGTGTGAAACTTCTGCCTGATGCAGACTGTTGGGACCCCTTGAGAAAAATGCAAGTGAGCAGCCAAAGGTACATTATACATGCAATAATCTGCCAATTAAGTTTCTATTTGTTTTTCTAAAAAAAAATACTAAAATGACTATTATAGCTTACTGTACAACCTAATCTTCATCTATTGAAAGGTTGGGTTTGAAATTCATAAGCAAAATGCATGTACTGCAGCTTTCTGTAGAGTCTTGGCACCTTTTTTCTACCTCACCAAGTGGTACTTTTAACCCTCATGTGGAACTGGTAGTCTTGCAATCAAAACAACAGAAATCATACCAAAGAGGAGAGGAGTGTGGCCAGGCAGGTTCAACAATGACTCAAATAGCCACTTGCTACAACCAAGGTATGCAGAAAAGTATGCCTGAATTTACAAAACACTGAACTACAGATGAGCTACAGAAGCAGAATACACCAGGTGTCAAATATTCTGGCTCTGTTATTCAAATGGCAGGGCCAGAATATGGCATAAACAAAAAGCAAACATGGATTCATCCTGCCTTTTATCATTAGTTCATGCTGCTGCTGGTGGTGTAATGATGTGGGGATATTTTCTTGCCATATTTTTGGCCCCATATGAGCCATATGAGCACCTTTTAAACATCACAGCCTACATGAGTATTGTTGCTGACCAGGTCCATCCCTTCATGACCACAGTGTACCAATCTTCTGATGGCTGCTTCCAGCTGGATAACGCACCATGTCACACAGCTCAAATAATTGCAAACTGGTTTGTAGAGCATGACAGTAAGTTCACAAATGGCCTCCACAGTCACCAGATCTCAATCCAACAGAGCACCTTTGGAGCTCTATTGAATTCACGTTTGGAGAGATTTGCAGATTTGCATCATGGATGCCGCATTATGCAGCTGACAAATCTGCAACAAATGTGTGATGTTATCAGTGTCAACATGAACCAAAATCTCTGAGGAACGTTTCCAGCACTGTGCTGAATTTATGGCATGAAGAATTAGGGCAGCTCTGAAGAGAAAACGGGGTCCAATGGCAACTAGCAAGTTGTGGCCTGTAAGTGTGTATTTGTTTTTATTATTTATGTGTTAGCTGAGAAACAAATTCATAACACTGAAATTTTTGGCTCAAGTAGAAATGTGACTTTGACAGATTACAGCATAATACATTTTTCAGTTACATAAAAACCTAATTTTAAACTTGGATTAAATGTTACTGTATTTCAAAGAGATTTTTCATCCATCTGTGATTATTATGCAATAGCTCATGGTCAGGCCAAACTGTGCCTCATGTCTGTGATATGTTCATGGTGTAACAGGCCTAGCATGATTTTATTCCTTCTTTAAAATGGTTACCAGAGCTGACAAAATACATTACAGTTTTTTTTCTTACAACGAATAACATGTCTAATTTGCCTCACTAAAACTGTAATGTAAAGCCTGTTTTATTTAACATTTTTGTTTAATCAGACTGTAGACTGTAGTTATAGTCAATTTAAATATCTCTATAGTACCCCAATTTTAAGCAAGAGAACTGGTACTATGTCTTCTTGCCAAACATCTTTGGAACTGAAGATTCCTTTTGTTCTTGGGTGAAGATGGGTGGGGCATCTGGCAGGTGGAAGAGAATTGTACTAATCATTCATGAATCCCCTTGTGCTTCTTCATCTATATATTACTGCAGCTTTCTTTAAGCTCCCTAAAGGCCACTGTTAAGCTGTTTTTGTCTCTTGATAGTGAACGACATACATTTGAGCAATCAGTTGCCATCATTTCCCCCGTGCCTTAACTCTAGTTGTCCTGCAAAAGGCATTTTGTTGACCTATACTTCTTACCAGCATCTTCTTCATTGCTTTGGATTCATTTTTCATTGCCGATACACGATAAATTAGTAAGTCCAGAAAAGAACTCAACAATGAGTGCAGGAAACTTGGAAAGACTTGCCTTTACATTAACCAGTGGCACAGAAATCTCAACACTGTCTTGTAAATAAATTTGTTGTAATATAGGTATACCCATGCTGACAACCAGTTAGATGACTTTTTTAAAAAAAATCTTAATTTGTGCTGTCCATTTAAAACAATCAGAAGTGAAAAAGCTATTGGAGTTAACAGTGTTTTTTTTTTAAAAAAAGATACAGTATAGGTATATATACTGTATGTCTCTTGGCTCAAATTAGTAGACGTTCTACTGATAATAACAAACTTGAAATCTGTCCAGTTTCTGCTCACATAAAACCACTTTAAGCTATAGCTTTAATAAAATCTTTGCTCTCACACTAGAAAATGATTTTAAAACCTCTGCGAGAAATGCTGTTTTTCAATTTTGCCTGTCTGTGTGGGGTTGTCAGGGAGTTAATAACAAAGACAGCTAAAGACAAACAATTTCAACCTGACACTGTTACACTTGGTTGTAGACTCGGCTTTCGTGCGAATGCTTATTCTGCTTGCCGTGATGCATCATTACTGGCTGATGCACTTGGTCTGTGATTGCAGCTTTTGTTTTGATTCAGATGCCTATACAGCTCATTTATTTGTTGATCACAGCTGCTGTCTCATGAAAGCCTGTAAGTACGCCTTCTGACTGCCAACTTTTCCTGTATTGCTCATTTATTAACTGCTCAAGTTCCATTTTCTTGGGTTTGGCCGTCAGCCTTAATTAGAAGTGCATCTTGTCTTATTGTCTCATATTGATTTTAGCTATTTGGGATTCGATCACACCTACTGCTAATTTTCCGCAGCATATTAGAAAAGTGCACCTTGTTGTTGTTTTTTTATAGGGTTCAAGTGAACAAAGATTACTTAATGAAACTCATGTGGAGGTTATAATTGCAATGACAGGATGGTAGAACAAATTTCATTTAGCAAGTAAGACAGATCTTTCTGCATGCTTTACCCTATTTTATTTTCATTTCATTTTGTTCTGCTTTTTATTGTATCTTTTCAAATTACTGTTTGCAGCAAAACCCATTAATTGCTGCCTGTCATCAGCATATATTTCTCTATGCATGTAAAACTAACTTACGATTGCCACTGCTTTAATTTAATTCACATTTTGTCAAGTCAATTTGAATTCAATTTTTTAAATGCAGTTTTTATATTTATACACCACTGACAATTGTGGGCAAAGAGAATTATGCTGTCAGCCTGTCTGTACATCTGTATGTCCAATTCTTGCGAAGGCAATGGCTAAAAAGCAACTTAAATTTAAATTTCGAAAACCATTTATTTAGACTCGTTAGATTTTGATAGTCAAGGACCTGGTAACATCATAAAAGCAAAACCTTTTCAGCCTTAATTTAAGAATATATACAGATGTGAAAAAGGAAATTTTTCTGAGGCCTTGATCCAGTCCTGTGTAAAACAAAGTACACCCCATGTTTCAGTAGACTGTAGAAGCACCTTTAGCAGCAATAACTTGAAGTAATCATTTTCTGTATGACTTTCAATCTCACATTGTTTTGGAGAAATTTTGACCCATACTTCTTTATAGCATTGCTTCAGTTCATTGAGGCTTGTGGGCATTTGTTTATGCTCAGGTCCTGCCATATGATTTCAAGAGGGTAGCGGTCATAGTTTTTGCAGTCCCTTGATTCTTTTCTTTTTCAGCTACTGTATTCTGTTGTAGATTTGCCAGTGTGCTTGGGATCATTGTTCTGTTGCATGACCAAGTTTCAGCCAAGCTTTTGCTGTCAGACAGATGGCCTCACATTTGACTCTAGAATACTTTGGTATACAGAGGAGTTCATGGTTAACGCAATGATTGCAAGGTGTCCAGGATGTGTAGCTGCAACACAAGCCCAAATCATCACTCGCCCACCACTGTACCTGACAGTCAGTATGAGGTGTTATTGCTGATATGCTGTGATTGTTTTTTTTGTTTTTGTTTTTTGCCAAATGTGGCCAAAAATCTCCATTTTGGTCTTTTCTGTTACAAGAAGATTGTCCCAGAACTTCTGTAGTTCACTGAGATTAAACTTTGCAAATCTAAGCCATGCTGCCATATTCTTTTTTAAAGAGAAGAGGCGTTCTCCAGGCAACCTTTCCAAACAAGTCATACTTGTTCAGTCTTTTTCTAATTATGCTGTAGCGTCTAAAATGTAGCTTTTGGGGGTTTTTTTCAATTTTTTCTGGAGTTAACTGCTGGTGCGTCCACTCCTGGAAAAATTGTGACTTTGTGTTGGTATACACCTGAATGTTTCAGACCAGCAAAATGCCCAAAGCTCTGCTTTTATAGAGGTGAACACAGTGGCCGAATCAATCAAGTGAATTTGTTTAGCAGCTCCAGGCTGCTACTTATCTTCTTCGTTCCTGTGGAAGCAGTAAGGTTGTGCTTAGTTTTTCACCAGATTGTGTACTAAAATTTATTACAAATCTCTGATAAGGATGGAATGATGCAGTCATAATTTAATGTAGTAATGTAGTAATACATTAAATACATTTATCTTCAAAAGAGTTGAGGTTCAGAAACACTCAGGACATTATTCAAAGCCAAAAATGTGGCGACCAAATTTCACATTTGCTGAGTTTCTGAATTGATGTCACTAATCTTGAAACCTAAAACAGTAAAACGGTGATGATTGTGTATATCTTTCCTAGTCATGCTTTCTAGTTGATGATGTGTGGGAAGCACCCATGTTAAACTGACTGATTATTAAAATGAATGACTTTTTCCATACCCAAGTAGTTTTAGCTTGTGGTTACTTTTGATTATATTAAACAGTAAAACAAAAAAGGGATATTACGGTAATACTAAAAAGGATATAATCAATGAACACAAGATCATGCAAATAAAAAACTTACATGTTATCAGTGATATTAGTGATTTTAACAGAATACAGAAACTTGCTGAGCTTTCATTTCACCTTTTTAGATTTGCTTTTATCATGTGCTAATTAGCACCCAACAGCTGAGACTGATGGAAATGCCATTAAATTAGCAATGTTTTGTAGACAATGGAACACTGACAACTTTAGTTCCACTTTTACTGTAGAACATAAATGTCTCTTTCTTTTATCTTGGCAAATTATCCAGGAGCCGAGATTTTGAAAAGCATTAGACATTTTCTAAAATCCAATGCAAGAGGAGAGAACCAAAGTTGGACCCATGCTCTCTGAAACAAAGGTATGCATGAAATTTGTAGCAATCCATTTGATAGCTGAGATTTTCCAGTCCGGAACAAAGTGACCAACACATCAGTATTTCCATCTTTAGGGCCATGTGACTTAAGAGCCAGCTGATAAAAGCTCATCCTTACAACAAGTTATTAAATGGGTGCAACAGCAAGTACAAGAGTAAATGAAAATAATAACTATAAAAAAATCAGTTTAACATTTTGCAAGGCTCAGCGTTGCTGTATTTGTGTTACTGTCAAGCTTCTGCTCCCACTTGTCTGTCTAACGAGTAGCCAAGGAAAGTGCCACCATGAAATCCTAACTACTTGTCATCTGTCAGCACAACTCCAGGCACTCCCAAGTCTTTCAAAACACATCACTGTGGGAATACAGGAAGTCTACTCCAATACTTCGACTGCATTATTTATGGAGTGGGCAACTTACTTCTCCCGCCTTGACAGGAAAGCAGAAGTAATGATGATGTGTCTGATTTTGATATGCATAATCAGAGGTGCTACCAGGCAAGGCAGGCAACCGCTTGGGGCCCCAAACCGGGGGGGGGGCAAAGGCTGACAAACTTTAAACTACAATAGTGGCAATGTGAGAAGATTGTAATGACATCAGAAGAGATCTGACACCCCCTATGTGTTTTACCCGACTCTACCCACTTTCACTGCAAGTGGCGTCCATCATTCTGTTTAAACAAACGTAATAACAGAAATTTCACTTCTGGGAGTGAAAGAAAGAAAGGGAAAAAATGGAAGCAGAGAAAAATACGAGATAGTGGCGAGTGGAGCAGATAATGACTCAATATAATGCTAAATAACCAAATGTTGCTAATCTAACCTTAATTTTAGGGGAGATAATTGAATCATGGAACTTCCACTAACTTCATGGAACTTCATTTTCTTTACTTTGGTGTTTAACATTAGTTAGCTAATACAGCAGCATAGTGCTTCCAGGTCTCCTGGCTGCTACATAAATGACCCAAGTAGAAGCTAGCTGTTAAAATATTAACACTATTATACCATCTGATTATTTACAAAATAAGGATGATGAATGCTGGTTTGAGGGACCCCACGTACATTTTTGCCTAGGGCCCCATAGTCTAGAATCAACACTGTGCAAAATAATCCTCTGTTTTCTTTTCTTTTTAAGAAATTAATTTGAGAAACGGTAATCTGTGTCTTCCTGAGTCCACAGAATTAAACGTCTAGCAAATCAACTTCAGGATATTGGTGCAGAAATCACAATCCTGTTATTTGAGGCCTGATTACAGTACAACCAATAATATTATAGAATGCTTTCACAGTTTAATTGATATAAAATGAGATGTAACACAATTTCATTGTCTCATGGTCATATCATCGAAGCCTGGTTTCTATATTTACTTTCATCTCAGAATGCAGTTAATATTTTGTGACAGGCCGGCATTATAAATGAGCTCTGCCACAGTCGGGCATTCTCTTTATTAAAGAATGGTATGATGAGCCAGCTCTGTTGGGTTTGAATCATAGACCCAGTCCCTCCCTCATTAACACCTAAAACTGACTGCACACTGCTGCTGCTTCCCCATTAGAAAAGCATATGCTAATGCACTGCTGCTGATGACAAAGAAGTATTGCATATTTTTAATCAGTAGTATGTGCGCGAGTGCATTTGCACACATGCTTTTTAATACAGTTTTTATGTGCGTGTGTGTGAGAAAGCTCATTCATGTCTGCGTACTTATACTTATGTGGGTGTCTCAATGACTGTATGACTGTTGTGTGCGTGATTTTGCTGAGAGAGATCATTAGCTGTAATGTGCACTGGCCTGATTCTCTGCCTGTCCTTTATCCTTCAGAAGAATTAATATTTTGAAGGAGTAACCTGGTGAAACTAAAAGCTTATGCAAGCACAATCACCATGAGAATGCCGCATTGTGTACAGCGGGCCTCATTATCAGGGCAAAAATGGGGAAATTTGCAAAGTATTTTCATACATACACACCAAGGAAATGATTCTTAATGTCACTTTTGGATCAAGGTTCACATACAGCATTTTGCTTTTTGCAGTACCTTTTGTGATCTCATGCAATTTAGAGATTCTGACTCAGTTGTCGTTTGGGAAACATTTTGTGATTATATTTGGAAAGCTGCAGTTAGAAATGTAAATCAGCAGAAATAAAAATTAAAAAGTGTAAAATTACACTGAGTAAAAGGGATTCAGAGTATTTGTGACCTTGCTTTTTAAGGCCTTTATTTTTTAATTAATAAAAGAGAGGGGAGATTGTTTAGTCCATTGGTGTTTAGACTGTTGGTTGGTGCAGGTGGGGCGCAGATGACTGGATCAAAAAACATGTGTGTAGGTGAAACTAAAGGTGCATAGATACATTTTCATCTGAAAAAGAAACAAGCAAATGTTTGATTTGCTTGACACTGATAATAGGCACCTTTAAGTAAAATTTAACGTGGACCTCTTTTTCTAGTTAGCAATTGATACCGTTAAGGGGTGTGGGATGCACATTTTCGTGTGGTGCAAATTTTTTTTCAGCTTGTGAATTGGGCATCGCCTAAAAAGGTTTGAGAGCATCTGGTTTAGTCCAAAAAGACTAAAGGCCAATTTAATTTGATTTAGAAGCATATAAAACAAATGTAGGTAGCAAATCAACGCTCTTTGACAAGCAGAAAAGTGATTTTCTCTTGATAAGAGAGGAATACATAGTTTCCACATGACGTCACCACATACAAGCGGTTGTTACGGCGATGCATGCCACGGGTGTGGTGTGGACCCAAATGCAGGACTGCTGAGCCGACGTGACGTGAAAAGAGACTTATTTTCCAAATAATATTAACAAACAAAGGTCCATGAACATAAATTCATAATGTGATGCTGAGTCCATGAACCAAAATCCAAACGTGATGCAGACAGCGTGAAAACCTGGCAACCTGGAAACATGAACGGGAATGACAGGGAAACACAACCAGAATGACGAGACAACGAACAGCACAGAGGACGGGACTAAAATAGACAAAGACAAACCAATGAGCACACGACAAGTGGACAGGGCACGGCTGGGATAATCAGGGCGGGGAGAGCACAACCGGGACAACCAATGGGTGAACGACAAGAAGACAGGGAGGAACAAAACAGGGAACACGACAAATTATCGCAGTAAGACAAAACTAGACGCAGACCACCAACAGAGGAAACACGCAGGGCATAGGGCAAAAATGG
>VUQH01031900.1:6776-42158 GCA_015106775.1 Etroplus canarensis
CAGACAGACACACACACACACACACACACACACACACACACACACTTACAGACCCACAATTACACACACGTATTCAGCACATACAGTCAGTACAGCAAATACACGCTAATCACCAATGCTAAAGCATGGAACAAACACTTACACATATACATAACTGAGCAAACACATTTTGATGTTGTACAAAACATCTGCATCACTGCGGTACTTCTGCTGTGGAAGCAGAGAGATGATGCAATTCCTCCCCATTTTTGCACCACAAGTAGATGATCTTACTTCTAAATGTTATGCTAGTGGTCAAGTATAGCATTCAGCAATCATTTAGGCTGAATAAAATCTCACAGCAGTGAATATCACTTTCTAAATTCAGATCTTAGTTGGAGTGGATCAGGGTTATGCATCATTTACTGTTCTGTATGCACCTGTAGGCATCAATAATTCAAGCATACACTTGAAACCTAGGTGTAAGAACAAGGCAGGCCTTGAAACATTCCTGGAGAAACAGCAACACAACACTCGACATGATCAAGAGACTGTACTGGCAGAGTGAAGATGCTTTACTGAAGAACAACAGAATGTTATTCTAAGACTTGGTGAATTTATCCAGCAGCAGCTCTGAGTGCAGTCCTTGGCTACTGCAGTGATCAAATTCGTTTAAGCCTTGGTGCTTCCAAGAAAGCAGGTAGCAAGCTAAAGGGAGAGAAGGTGGATTTGTGAGAAAGAAAGCCTTCAGTTGCAATCCCTGGACAGATGGTGGAAACAAAGTTTGTAACACACTTAGATTCCAAGATAAAGTCACAAATACTAACACACTTAGGAAATCACAGTATATATGAGAAGCAAGACAATGTTGGAAAAAATACAACTTATAATGAACTGACTTTACCTCTAATTAGAGTTTGTCTATAATTTGGTGTGTGAACTGTTCAAGAGATTAAATTTGACCCTTTGGGAAACAAAGGGCTTAAAACCAGAATGTCTTTGGAAGCTCCACTTATCTAAAACTTTCAGACATGATCTAATGAGAATACTTATTAATTTAGGTCTTTGAGTCACTTGGTGATACCTCATCTAAGCACCACGTTTGCTTCAACACATTCATCAATTGATGCATGATGAAAGAGCTTTCTCTCCTTTTTCCTCAATCACATTCCTTTGACCAAGTCTTTCCTCCACTTTGACTGTCATCGGCAATGCAACCAAAAGCAGCTGGAGAGAATAAAGATGAAATATTGATAGAGTGTCAGTAATGAAGTCCTAATAAGAGGAATCTAGTTCAAACAATGAAAGAGAGGGTCACACGTGGAGGAAGAAGGTGTGATGCCCATTGTGGCACATCAGAGCCTCCCGTCTTGTTATTTTATAAGGTCAACTCAATTATATGGCCACCATAGGTAATTTATTCAACTGGCAAACTTAATAAACACTGGAAGGCATGCTCCTGCCAAGTCAGAATCTAGACTCTGACGGTGTCACTTACAATTAATTTTATGGATCAGAATTGGAGGCGCACATTGCTGAAAATCCACAAAAGGTAATGATCTATTGCTTAATGGAGGTTGCCAAAGTGAAAGGGGAAGACAGACGGAGGTTTTATGGGAATTGGGAAATGGGAGGGGCCTTATTTAGCAACTTCTATTTCCACATTCACACTAAAAACAAAGGGCAGAACAAAAGAAAAGTACCTCTTGAATTACTGGGGGAGCTGGCACACTTGTTTTCTGTGCTCTGTGTTGGAATAAAAGATTTGTCTGCGAATAATTTATTCCAGTACTCCCTTTGCCATTTCTCTCTGCTTCCCCCAGTGATACACAGGGGCTTTTGTGGTAGAATTCCAAATGATAAATACTGCACATTTATAAAAAGTTGAGAGGGGGTATTTAGAACACAGGAAGATACTGCATGAAGTCTTATGCGTTATTCAAGTCCCAGTGGGAGCCACAGTATCTAGGGATACGTTATGTAAAAATGGTCAAAGCCATGCTAATGTGATTTTGAACGCATGGCTTCATCATTTGCCTACCACAGGTATTGAATTGTAGCACATGTTGCTCAGACTCATCTGTCACCCAGAGCCTGAAATCAATAAACAATTCTAAAATAACAGCCTATGTTGCAGCATAATATTATTCAGTTTATATGAAAATGTGTATTCATTTTTTAAAGACTCAAGCAGGCTTTATGAGACCAAGACACAAAAAAAGTGAAAATGGTTTTGTAAATGTAATTAAACAGGTATGATTGTGGGTAATTAAAATTTCTTCTCTTGTTCATGTTAGTCTATCCTCTCTTTAAAGGCCTTGCTATTATGGAGTGTAATATTATGTTAGATAATGCTTGTGGGAATGGACTTGTCACCAAAAGGGATGCTGTTGAAATGATGCATGTGGGTGTGCATTTGGTGTATTGCTGTCTTTGCCTGAAGCAAGAGATGAGAATATCAGCATAAAGAGTCAGCTCTTTATTCAACTCAACTATTTTGGTTGAACACTGATACATGCACCACTAGGAAAAGAAATAACAAAACATCCACGCAGAAAACTACCTCACATGCTATACACATGATGGCACTCTTGACAGGAGTAACTGTAGCTTCTCAACATGATTCAATAATTTCCAGTCTTTTCTCTAATCTCTCTTAATTTTTATGTCACTCTTGGACAAACGGTTGCACCTGTTTGGATCAGATGAAGTCCTTGAAAAGCTCTGATCTGGTAAAGAACCTGGATCGGATCATCAGCCTATATGACTCATTGGGGTTTTATGAAGCGTCCTGCATCCATATAAATGGCCAACCAAGTATCCTGCCTAGATGAGAAGTCACTCAATAAGATAAAGGAGGGCCCGGGCACTGAAAGTCTCAAATGTTAAAAACATAATAGTCTGTTAAAGCAGGAGTGAAAATAAATGGATGAGGGAGAATATTAGATTAAATGTCACACACTGGGAAGAGATTTGTGTAACGTTTTGTGTGACTCCATTGTCCTCTAGTGAAATATGCAATGGAGAAATGAGGATCTATTTATGAATTGGGGTGACAAAATGAAAATACAGTTTTTCATCTCACAGCACATCATGTTACTATACTAAATGGAGTGGTTGTAGGAGTCATCAATTTTTTGGCACAGTGGCTGGCTTGTGGATATAGAAGGGAGCATTTGACAAGGTCACTAGTAAAATTTTGGCTGTAAAAAAATCTGGGTAGGGAATTATAAAAAGAAATGCTCTCAGTTTCCTCCTTAACTGCCTCTTGAGTGCCCTTCATAAAGGAAACTAACAATTGCTTCAATTAAGTCAGTCAGTAATAAAAGACTGTAGCAGGTCAGGGAACTCTATGGTGGAAGTGTAACTCCACCTAAATATGCTCCTCCTCTAAATCTCTCTAATAATTAAAGGAGTCACTGTATGCATGTATTTGTGTCCATCTAGTTTCACAGTTCTTGACAGCTGTTCAGGTAATTGCTAGGGACTCGAGAAAGTGAATTATTTCGGTTAATTCGGCTTAAAATTGGCTAAAAGACAACAGTCAACACAAACAGCCAATCTATGATTAACAGTGACATCTCATAGGAAACATCTGTAAAGCTCTAGCTACTTGGGTTCAGTGAGCTGGTGGCTGTGCCCATCTGTATTTTCATATGTGTGTTTGTACAGCATCTCATTCCAAAATCAAACTGTTAGGGGTCTTGTTACAGCTCAGTGTGTAGATGCTTTTAATGCTATCTTTTGAGCTTGTCAGTTGTGCCATCATACATTATATTTTATCACCAAGATTGTTTTTTCAAAGCAGGCAACAAATATAACTAGACAGGGAATAACAGGGGCGCTGCTGGTGTCCTTTAAGTCACTGGCACTCAGAAAGAAAAGTGGAAGGAATATTGCCAAAAAAAATACATAAAACATTCAAGTCCAGGCACTTGAGGTAGGTTTGTAGAAGTAATAAAAGACCTTTATTTTGCTGGTCTAAAGACATAAAAAATACATGAACACTTATTGGCTAGTGCCTACTTCAGGGTGTGGACATACAAAGATACCCACAGAGCAATTATAGCTTCACACACCACATCTGTGCAACAACAGGTCCATGTCTTAATTTCATTATCCTCTGGAGGAAATAGTGAGTATAACAGTTCTCTGGCCTTTAAGGACATCCCCCAAGAAGTACATCACCCACTAAACAGCTATCAACAAGACAGTGTAAACACAAGAAATTTAAATATAAATTAAATTAAACAATATATAGCAGAACAGACTGAAGCTACAGCAATGTCAAATATACAGCAATGTTTGTGTTGAAAGACAACATTACAGATCAACTCTAACCATTCATTAAAACAGTTACCTTAATTTAGATCAAGGTACTGACTATAAAAAAAGCTCAGAGGTCTAAGTCTTCATTGAGACCAGGGTAACTAGCTTCAATGACATGAATTCAGTATGCCCCTCTTTGAATGAGGCGTTTGATTTTGTCTCCACCCCTGGCATCCAAACTACTTTCAGTGCTCGATACTCTTAGGGTTGAATCACTTCCATGCTGAAATATATTTAGAGTTTCCATTGGATTGTTTACTTCTGCTTTTCTGTTATTCTTGCAATGAATAATTTTAATCACTCACTTATGCTGTTATCGGCTCATTCTGAACAGATTTTTTTAACAGGCACCAAACTATTATAACTATTATTAACATAACATAACAGTTCTCTTTTTAGTAAAAAAAAATAAAAAATCACACATTGCACCTTGTCCATTTTCCTAGGTTATGGTGCTGCCCAGGGTTATTAAATATTCTAACAGTTGAAATGAAGTTAAATCTCATAGAGATATCGATAAATGAAAATAATCACAGGTAGTTTGGCAAATTTAAATGTTTTTTTCATAGTGTTTAGTTTTAATGTTTTAATATGTTTTAATTTGCAAACTCAAAATAGTATTTGCTGACTGCACTTCACAGCCAGTGTGATCAAAAGCTCAAAAGAAGCTACTTTCTTTTCTGTAATGTTTGTGGAAATTTGAGGGAAGTTGTTTCTCTCACATAAACTACGTAGACAGTTATGTTGAGATCCTGGATGGCATGTTTCCAGTAATAAGAACATCACTGGATTAAAGACTGTATGCCACTCATTCACTTTGGAACGGAACAAGCAGTCAAGGCTATAGAGATGACAGATGGCAATGTCTCTGCTCATAGAAATAACATTTCGATGCTTCATCTTTTAGTTTGATTGTTTATTGTATGATTTACAGTGAACTGTACAAAAAACTCACATCAGGAATACTTTTCCATTTCAACATCAGATGCACTGATTTGTCCTTGTACAGGATTACTGGGGTGAGAGACAGAGAACAGAGTCTTGGGCTTTACATAAACTTTGCTTATCTAACTTTGATATTACCTGCTACGATTTTTGACTTTTCATCTGGTAGCCCCACATTAAATTTTCATGACTTTGATCCTTTGTCACATTCCTCACTCTGTTAGTGTTCAATGGTACTGACGAATGACAGCATGTTTTTTGTCACTGAACTTTCTGCTCCTCGTGTGATAATTTCTTTCATACTGAGATTGTGGTAGAGCATAATGAAGCCTTGCGCACCTTTAAAAGCCCCTCAGCACCTGTAAAAGTTCTCATAAGTGAATGGCAATTTGCTTAATGTATAGGAACACTGCTGATATGCTGATATGAAGCAACACATAATTTTAGCAACAGGAGGTTACACTCAGACCAGGTAAGGTATTTCTTAATGTTTATCTAATAATGACAGACAATCTCAAATACATGGTTTAATTTTTACGGGCATTTTAGGACATTATTCATGTGTTAGAGTTTATTGAAGACTGAATTTTAAGGGAGTGAATTTTTATTGATTCACCAAAGAGTTCTGAAATGTGAAAAAGTAATATTATGTTGGCTTTTGTAAACTTTGCAGTAGGAATCTTTAAATTAGTACATACTGCTGTTGTAATTTTACTACCAGCTACTACTGTGACCTTGAATAGTGACCACTCAATTTTTCCGCATTGCTGAAACGAGCCCATCCTGAAGGTATCATCATAGACAATCATGCCTCTCCAGTGACCTGATTGTTCAAGGTAAGTGTTAATTTGATTGTATTTTCAGATCAACTGTCTGCAGTATGGATGCTACACATTCTTGCGTGTGTGTAAAATCCCACTTTCTTTCAACTGACTAGCTCAAGGGTGTCTGCCATGCTTGTTTCGTCCATGTTTATATTTAAGCTTGCCACGTCTAGCCTTCTCCAGTGCATAATTATGAGGTCTGTCTCACTTCACAGACGGTAAAGACAGGTGAAATGCGTCATCACTGTTCAGACTAAGCCCGCTTTGAAAAACATTGGATGTGTATCTGATTTACGATCCCATATGAAAGTGGCCTAAGTCTGATTTGAAAAATTCAGATTTGTGCTGTTCAGACTGTCATAGAAAAATTTAGATATCGGTCATATATGGGCAAAAAAATCGGATTCGGACCACTTTTGTCTGCAGTGTGAACGCAGCCTTAGACACTATATAGACCCTGTATATTGTGAATGGAAAGGGTAAGAGTGTAGTGTTGAGACTATAACATGTTTTGGAACAGCAGTTAAGGTATTTTTCCAACAAAGACTGTGCTCCATAGCTTTGCAGAGAAGAGAGGGGAAACTGTCTCAAAAAGTGAATTTTTTCACCTGCAGAAATAGTTTTTACAGCTTCTAAAGAAGCCAAGACAGACAATTGTAAAGTGTCCCACTTTGCTCATAATCTTGACTGGTTACAAACTCTTTCTACATGTAACCCAATAAAAAAACAAACAAACAAAAATGTATAACAGAATAATTATCTCAGACTCTACTATATTTTGATTTCACTATGTAAAATTTAGCAGTTGTACAGCACAGGAGGAGTCCTGCTATCACCATTATTCACCCCATTTGTTTTGTTTTCCACAACTGCACCACTTTAAATCGTTTAAGGTGCCATAAGGTGAATGGAGGGTGGATGACAAACAGAACACTTCTCATAAAAGAAGAGCTGGTGTCTGAGTTTATAGCCTATGTAATGCAGTTTTGGTGATAATATTGTCATGTCTTTTGTCTCATTGTTCTTAGCTTCATAGTTTATGCTTGCACATTTACAGAAAACAGAAAATTGATGTCAGCACAGTACATACTGTAGTTCTTTTGCATGTGAATGTCTTTTCTCAGTATTTTCAATACTAAAAAAAATGTTTCCAGTGCTTATTATCATAAGGGGTTACCTTATGATAATAATCAAACAAATTATCATTAAAAAATCAAATGTTAACATTTAAAAGTAACAGAAGATCACAGATAATGTAACAAACACGAGAATGAGAGCATGAGAATAATCATCCAATTTTCCTTACAATTATGAAGAAACCTAGAATCTTAAGGTGAAAGGAGATAAAACTCATCATTTGCCAACACTGTTTACTAGCATTACAGGTAACACCAGTGATTTTGCATTCCACATCTAATTGAGCTCTTGTGCATGTCAGAATTCAATCAACCTCTCTATTCTTCCCTCTGTCATTCTGTTTAAGGACTTTCATCCAGATAATTGCAGCTTCATCCATCACAATTTGCTTTTGGGGGTTGCTATTGTCATCCTATCGGTTAATTGCTGCAACCAATTTTTATAAAGGTTAGCATGTCACCCAGGCATTGTGCAAACAATATTCACCCTTCATTGGGGAGAGTGAATATGACATTTTGTTCTCATTCTATGATGCGTGTTTACCTTGTAATAATTTTTGACTGTGAGCAATTATTGGCTCTGACTGTTGTTCTGGGAAAGCCCTACTGTTGACTCTGTAGCTATGGACAGCTTGTTGTGTCTCATTTCCATGAATCATTACTGTGAAACAACAGAATGATAAAATGTGGAGCCTTGGTTTCAGTAAACCCTGGCTTCTTTGCCACATTTTTGCACTGTCTGATGCAACATAGAATCAGTTATGGGCTCTATGCTTCTTGAATCCTGACAGCTTTTTTTTTTAACTGAGGCTTCCATTTCACAGGTGGGCTCCCCTACAGCAGGGGCTGTGTTTGTTTTATATGAACTCACCACTGACCCTACTGACCACAAATCATGTTAAAAGTGGAGTGAGAGAGAAGAATAAACATCATCATGGGAGGGGAAAGTACCTTTTAAGATCTGTCAAAGCATTTGCTAATAGGGGTGATCCATCCAGGGCTTTCAAAATGTCACATCCTAGCCTTGTTCATTTGCATAACCTCTAAAGCATCCAAAACAGCATGCAGCGCATTGATTCAGCCAGTGACTTGGGAGATGCTTTCCTTGTTGACACAAATGTTTAAGCAAGTGTGACTGTGGCACTCCTTAATCCACTAAACTGTGTGGCAAGTAAGTACTTTGCCGCAGTTTTACAACCCCATCATGTCTCATTCGTACACACTCAGGTTCTCTAATCTGCTGACTACTCTTGGGTAAATATCATTATTTGATCTTTGACAAATCCTGAATATTTCTGGATGTAGCCCACTGAACTGTGAATAGCTCTGTGCGATGTGGAGATCCTGTAATTCAGCAACTTTAATGTCCAATAATGGATGAGTTCCAAAAACAGTAGAGAAGCTACAAGTGAATTAAATATTGTAAGTATAAAAAATATGTTGCACTAAGAAGGAGTAAAAATGAAAGTACATAACACTGAGACAGGAATGCTCACAGTCTCTCATCAAAACACGCAATCTGTGGCTTTCTTGAGCTTTTGATCAATTCATCAACTGCTGCTTCCGAAGCCAAAAGCAAATTTAAACATGATCAAGAAGAAAAATCTAAAAAAAAAGTAGTTTGAATTTTTGCTAATTGCATTTGCTTATAAGTATTGTGCAATTTGTATGAAATCTCCAGAGTGATCAGTAAATAGAATTATATCTTTTAATTAGAGGTAAACATTTTATGGTATCTGGTACTGCATTTTAATATTCAAAAGAATATTGTTTCTTGCAGTTCATATTTATAGAGCAACACCTCTGGAAGTCCCAGTTCTGTCCATTTTGGCCTAATCTCAGAGATTCTTGTTCATATCACCTGTCCAAAAAAACATAGGTTTCTTTAAAGCTGATCAGATTTCAAGACCAATACAATTTTGTTTTGGTTGTTTTATTGTCATTGCTCAGTGTTCAACACACTCAAACATATTAACAATTATTTCAAAGGTTTTTGGACAATGACACAGTTTTCGTAATTTTGCCTCCGTACACATCACAGTAGATTTTAAAGGGGCAGCTGTGGCTCAGGAGGTAGAGCTGGTCATCTTTTAACACAAAGGTTGGTGGTTCAATCCCTGACTTCTCCAGTCTATGTACCAAAGTGTCCTTGGGCAAGACACTGACCCCTAAATTGCTCCCGATGCATCCTTCAGAGTGTAAATATGTGTGATAGTTAAATGCGCTTAAGGCATAGAATAAAGCACTGTATGAATATGTGTGTAAATGAGGTTTGTCGTAAAAAAGCGCTGTGGAGTGCCTCAGTTAGAGTAGGAAATGCTATAAAATTACCAGTCCATGTACCATTTGGAGACATCATACAGCTAATGTTAGCTTATTTATTAAAAAGGAAATCTGCAAAGACCCTCTGCAACTGATATGAAAGCCATTGTTTCAAAAATTGCTTTTACCCCAGTCTGTGCTCAAGAGGTAGTCTTTAATGACAATAACAGAACAAAGCTTAATGGTTTAAATAACTATTTATACCTGCTTATAGGAGAAAAAACTATTTTAGTTTTTCCAAATAAAGTATTAATTATATGTACTAGTTGAAATGAAACTATAATCATATTTACTTGTTCTTCTCATAAAAATGTCAGGGTTTCACTGAAAGGAATTAATTACAGGACACAGGTAAGGATGCTTCTAAACAATTTAATAAAAACTGTCAAAAATGTACAATAACACACCATATGTATGGTTGCAATCCATGATGACTAGTTGGGTGAATCCAATACTGTTTCTTGCACACAACTAGTTACTAGTTTCCAAATTTTCAGAATGATTATGAGGGATAGTGGGTCAGGCAGGTTCACAGGTGAGTAATACAGCAGCACACCAACAGAGATTTTTATGACGGAGGGGGAGATGAGAAGATAAGTACAGGTAACAGGTTCACAGTTTCACAGACAAGCAGGTAAGTCTCAAATTTGCAGACTGGCCTGAGCTATATTAACACATGATGTAGAATAACAATCTGGTGACAAGTGGAGAAGAGAGCTGGTGTTAAGTGGCGAAGGTAAGTGGAGATGGAAAAACAGGTTCACCCTGCTGGATCCCTCCTACGACCACTCTTGGAACAAAGTAATTATTAACCACACCCACCCACACACACACACACACACACACACACACACACACACACAGACACACACACACATATATGCACACCAAATAGAGGGAGACACAGAAAGCAACTCAGAATCAGAATCAGAATATTTTATTAATCCCAGGGGTGAAACTGTCTACATTGTACAAATTATATAAATTGCAACTCTAGGGAGCAATAGATAGAAGGCAGGTCAGCACCTGGAAGACATGGGGACTATGACAAGGAAAGCCAACTTTGCAATTACTCGTGTGATAATACCAACTTATAGCTAATGAATGTTTGTTTTGACCTTGTTTGTACTTAAACAAATTTTGCCCCAAAAATGCTTGTATTCTCCCAATGTATGCTGACTGGGTAGTTAGGATATATAACTGGACACACACCCATGATGATGCCTGTTTCCAAATGATAACTACATCAGACTTTAGGAGTGTAGTTAAATTAAAATTAGACCGAATGAAATTGCTACATTTAATTAAAAGATAAACTTATGTGTGTAAAAGAAATAACTTGTTGTGGTTAATGGAGGCGACTGCTATAAGGAAGTTGCTCGGAAATCTGTGTTCCTGCTCATTTGATGCATGAAATCAAAATTGTGAATGTTGTAAAGTGGCTTGCGGTGCTATGATGTTGCTAACATTTAGAGAAAGGTATTTTATGACAATGGGCAGCATGGTGGTGCAGTAATTAGCCCTTTCAGAGAAGCTGAGGGTCCACCAGCCAGCCAGCTTGAGCCCTTCTGTGTGGAGTTTGCATGTCCTCCCTGTATTTGCATGGATTTCTGTGGGTACTCCAACTTTGTCCCACATTCCAAAGACTTGTAAAGGGGTTAAGTTAATTGGCAGTTCTAAACTGACTATATGTGTGAATGGTTGTCTGTCTCTCTGCAATGAACTGGCAACTTGTCCAGGGTGTAGCCTTTTTTTCTCTCTATGAAAGCTGGAAGGGAGGAACATAGAGTGACCTATAAGAGTGGAGGAAGATGCACACAGGTGGACTATATCTTCAATTCAGTTCAAGTTTATTTATATAGTGCCAACTGACAACAAAATTCACCTCAAGGTGCTTTACACTGTAAGGTAAAGATACTACAGGGTTAGAGAGAAAACCCTAACAATCAGAGGATCCCCTATGAGCAAGCACGAGTCTGTGGAAAAAAGCAAAGAGGGGTGACAGAGGGGTCAGAGGAAGGCCCATGGCCTTGGCTGACGACGCCAGGGTCAAGGGCCCTGTGCAAGGATGACACGGGTGGACTGGATGCTAGTGGGTGGTGGTAATGCACTATTTTGTTGTTTGCCAACTGCCAGTAAAATTTACAAGAAGAAGAAGAAGATGAGCAAGCACTCGGTGACCGTGGGAGGGAAAAACTCCCTTTTAACAGGAAGAAACCAGCCAAACCAGGCATATGATGTTCACAAACGACACTGTGATTTTAGTGAGAGTAGGGAGGAGGTGGAAGAGAACCTGGAGAGGTGAAGGCATGCACTGGAGAGAAGAGGAATGAACGTCAATAGAAGCAAGACAGAGTACATATGTGAATGAGAGGGAGGCAGGTGGAATGGTGAAGCAAGGCAAGGAGTAGAGGTATAAGGTGAATGAGTTTATATACCTGGGATCAACCATCCAAAGCAATGGACAGAGCACAAGAGAGGTGAAGAAGAGAGTGCAATCAAGGTGGAGTGGGTGGAGACGAGTGTCAGGGGTGCTTTGTGACAGAAGGATAACAGCAAGAGTGAAAGGGAAGGTTTACAAGATGGTAGTGAGGTGTTCCATGATGTACAGTCTGGAGATGGTGGCACTGACAGAAAGACAGGAGGTGGAGCTGGAGATGGTAGAGTCGAAGATGCTGAGTTTTTCCCTGGGAGTGACCAGGATGGACAGCATTCGAAATAAGTACATCAGAGGGACAGCGCGAGTTGAGAAGGTTTGAGATAAAGTCAGAGACGCAAGGACATGTTCAGAGGAAGGATAGTGGATATTTTGGACAAAGGATGTTGAAGATGGAGCTGCCAGGCAGGAGGAGAAGAGGAAGACCACAGAGAAGGTACATGGATGTAGTGAAGGAGGACATGCAGAGAGCTGGTGTGAGGGAGGAGGATGCGAGGGATAGGGTGAGATGGAGGCAGATGATCTGCTGTGGCGACCCCTAATGGGAGCAGCCGAAAGAAGAAGAAGATGACAGCTGGAACAGGCTCCAGTGCCCCCTCCTCCCATGAATAGGATAAGAGGAAAAAAAATGGATGACAATGAAAATTGCCAGAAAAGAATTCTCATGAACATCTCATTAGCTTTCCTTGTAAAACCAGAAGGTGAGATAGATGGAGTTTCATATGTCAATTTTTTCCCAATGATCCAATTCAGGGTCATGAGTAGTGCCTATTCTAGTTATAGCTATCAGAGGGCAAAAGGCAGGGTACACCCTGGACAGGTCACCAGTCCATCACAGAGAGACAGATAACCATTCATGCTCAAATTCACTCCTATGGTCAATTTAGAATTGCCAGCTAACCTTACTCCCTTTGCATGTCTTTGGACTGCGGGGGGAAGCCAGTGTACCTGGAGATAACCCACACAAGCACAGGGAGAACATGTAACCTCCACACAGAAGGGCCCAAGCTGGCAAGCTGGTGGATTTTAACCTGGACCCTCTTGCTGCGAGGTGACAGTGCTAACAATTACACCACCATGCTCGCCTACTGTAGTTAGTTTTCCCATTAAAAAATTTATTGTGTAAATCTAAACTATCTAGGTTCTAAAATCTGGCAGCTATATTTTTCATTAGGGTAAAATAAACCACAAGGAATTTACTGTTTGGTAGATCGAGAAGATACAGCAAGCAGTGGATAAAATATAGACAATAACAGACAACATAACTCTTGTCACTTTACTCTTTCACAGTGGATAAGTCTACATCACTTATAGGCATACAGCTAGAAACAAAGTACTTTTGGGGAAAAGCAGTAGCCCCTATGAAATGGATATGTGCAAATGGAGAAGCACAACAGGTAGCCCTCACTGCCCAAAGGAGCAAGACCAAAGAGAATCTCATTAGGATTTTTTTTCAGTGTTCCAGGTCTTTTGACACCATCGAGATATCGTTTCTGGCAGAGACACAGATGAGAATATAGATTGTCGACACATTTTGCTACAACTCTGAAAGGCACTGAAAGGCAATGCACTAAATTTGTTCCAAATCATCACTTCATATTATCATATTAAAACCCTTCACTCTTGAGTGCCTCAGAGCATCAATAGCGATCATTTTGCTATATTCTCAGCTGTTGGCAAACCCCAGCAGTGAAGTTACTCTAATTTTCTTCTATTGTTGGCGGCTCAGTCGCTAACATTACTAGAGTTTCGGGATGCATACTGTTTTAAAATGTGTATTTTTCATGATGAACATCAAACACAATGGAGGGTATGGTAAGATAATGGAGCAGCTATGTGCAGCATAGAGAGCTGAGAGAAATGATGCCAACTGAACTGGAGTTAATTTGTACAGTCTCAGACGGAGGACTATCAAGGCATCATTTATCACCACCTCCATCTCCCAAGTTATTAATCCCTTAAGGCATTGTTTCCACAGATAGAGATCACAACGACACAAAAGTCTGGTCAAAGGAAATGAGAAAAGACACAGTGGTGGAAAGTTCACTAAGTAGATCTGACCCTGTTACCAGATCCCTTCTGCACATACAGTATACTGAACTGAAAGTGCTGGTTTTTGTATATACATATGTCTCACGTGAATTAAAACCCACCTATCTTTCTGTTATGACAAACGTAATCATTTAGCATTTCATACTAATGCACAGAGCTGAATGGCTCATTGGATAATAAAATAATTGTATTTTTATTGAGTTGCACTAATCAACAATTCTAAATTAATATGTGTGGAAAAAAATCTCAAGGGGAATAATCATTAGATTAACATTTGCCAGGTGGCCAGAAACATGACTTAAATGAATACTAAGGCTTCTCTGTGTCAGTTGGATGTAAAAATGTGCACTTTGCTAAGAATTTGAAAAAAACAACCAATTCATTGTGCTGTAGTCGAATGTCCAAGATTAATGTCTTTAACAATTTTTCTCACAAATGTATTACTTTTAATCACAAAGAACACAACCTCCTCCTAGGCTCTATAAAATCAAACTTTATATTTTTTTATTATGTTTTTATACTACTACTTTTACTAATATTAATATTAATATGAATTACTACTGTTACTTCTAGTATTACTCCTCCTCCCTATTCCTCACTGAATTGCAAAATATTCAGGAAATTGTTCTGTTTGTGCCTAGGTGTTTTGTTCACAAATGCAAGGGAATATGTTTGTGTTGGCCCGATGTTCTCAGACATTCAGGTCATGGTTGTCTGCTGAAGTGCTGAAGTCAACAGTAACTGGACCTTCTTTTAGACTGTTTAAGACATTTCACTTCTCATCCAAAAGTTTTCTTCACTTCTGACAATGTAACCTTAACAACTCACATGATGTAAGTTGGCGGGGCAACTACACACTACCCTGTCCTGGCATGTCCTTATGACTGAAAAATATGTCTTGCCATGTCTGGGCATCTTGGGACCACCTCCAAGGTGACAGTTCCACTAGAGGTTAAACACATATGATTTCCCGTCTTTTAGAATTGAAGAAGCCTTTCAGATGAGAGGTGAAACATTTTCAAAAACTAAGAAGTCCAGTTGCAAATGACATAAGCTATTTACACAACCTGGATGACTGAGAACTTCCATAAACCCAAACACACTTTGTTGAAATGATAAATACTGGTTCATGATGTAGTTTAAAGCAAATTTTTGTTGTGTAGCCTGTAAAGGTAGTCCAGTGTATAGATTCATTAATTATATGGGACTGCTTCCAGCAGTATTGTTTTAAATATATACTGTCAGTAAATGAAAACACATCACCTTAAACATATGAATTTGTTTGTACCATTTGTCTTCTAAAAAAAATAAGACATGATTTTGCTTTGAAAACTGACTATTACAGAGACATTTCCCACTGTGCATTTTAGTGTATAACCTGCTTCATCGATATAGCATAAGGGCAATCACGACTGTGCATATAAATAGCAGTATGAATGTATGCCTCTTGGTCAAAATTTTCATGAAACACAAAAGTGAGATGAACCCAGTGCCTCTCTGTCAAAGTTGGCTCCCTGTCCAGTCCTTATGCTCTGGCACTAACCCTGGAACCTCAGGAGACATAAAATCCATTAATTCTACCCATGGTTAGTTTTCTGTTGAGATTCAACTTTACCTAGGGTAAAAGTACTGCATTCATTCTGCTTTCACTCCAGTCCCATATTGTCAAAGTTTAATTTTTGTCAACAACAACTTTGCTGTCACTTTAAGTTATCTCAGTATAGCAAACGGCAATTAATACTTTTGACAACAACCCAGCCACACAATGCATTCCGTACTTGTTCAGCCCACAAAACAATAAACCATTAGCATGCATGATTGTGATGTATTATACTGAAAATAAAACAGCACTGTACTTCATATGCTTGGGGCACTGAATCGATTGGGAGTTGCAACATCAGTGGGGAGTGTATTGTGTGTGTGTGTGAGAGAGAGACAGAGAGAACAAGAGAAAGAAAGAGAGAGAGAGAGGGAGACAGCAAGGGGAATGATTCATTGGGAGAAGGGCTAAGGGGAGGTTTAGGACTGATGATGAAAATCGATAAAGAATAATAAATGAGAAACAACGGGGCAGATTATAGAGGTTATTAGGATGTGGAAAAAGACTAGCTTCATCCTTTAAGCTCACACAGGAGTAAGGCAGGAGACAAAACCATGGAAAACACCTTAATGTGATAATGCTGGATTGTGCTGCTCTGTGGATGTTCTGAATTTTATTGTACAGTAAAGAGTGGCTGTAGCCTCAAGGTTAGCGAAGCAAGATTGTAAGCAGAAGGTCACGGAATTGAACTTCTCCGGGAGCAGGAAGGGAGCGAATAATCTCCTGCCCCAACTACTAATTAGGTGCCCTTGAGCAAGGTCTTCAACCCCCGACTGCTTTAGTGTATCTGCTCAGGGGTGCACCATACAGAGCATCTCCCAGGTGTAAGTCTGTGATGTGTGAATAGCAGTGCTCAGTCTTTCCTGGGTAAATACAGTTTAAGAAAACAACAGCAGCAGCACCAGCACAATGCTGGCTGAAAAACAATGAGTTCTTGTGTGAGCTGGCAGAATCGAGAGTTTGCTGAATACATACAGTGCTGGTTAGGAGAAATGCAATCATAGACACAAACAATGCTAGGAAATTAAAAAGCACACCTCCCCTTCCTTTGGCTTTCGTTATCTTTAAGAAAACATACAGACTCTGACTGCCGATTAATTAAAACCTATATAGCGCATTGATGAGACTATGGCTCTGACAAATAAATAGACAGCTGGTCCCTTTCAAGAAAATTCTCACGCCTTGACAAAAACAAACTCAGAGTTATTTAACAGACAGGTGAGCATAGAGATAGCTAAAATAGAGAAAGTTAATCTTCATGCAACAGCCTTAAGAGAAAGTATGTGTATAAACCAGTGTTTAATTCCTCAATTCAAAATTGTCTGTTGACAGCTCCATGTGCTAAATGAAAATTGTATTGTTGCATTAAAGGTTTTGTCAGCTTGATTACTAACATTATTCACTACCAAATAGCACACTGGCGGACAATGCCTGAGTGCAGCCTTTGTACTCTATGACCAGTGGTTACTGTTGTTATTATTTTATCATCCTAAATTTACATTAAAAAATGACCTGCTAGCCTAAGTAGGATTGATTATTGCAACTCATTTTTAAAGCTGTGTGTTGGAAATTCAACTTGCCCAAATAAAATTTTATCAAAGTGGCAACAGACATTTTCTCATGAATAGATCACTAATTAGTTCGATTTCATAATTTTCTGAACTAGCAAAAATTAAGTGAAATTTGAGCCCTCTCTAGTCCTAGAGCTCTCTGCATCAAGTGACTACCCACCTAAGGTTCCCCTCACTTTTGGTTTCTGTACAGATACAGGCCCTTAAACCACAAAATTAGCCAAAATTCTCCAAGAAACTGAAGCGTAAGGGTATAAATCACCATCTATGCTTGATTACTGCAGCATTGAATTTCAATCTTCAAACAAAGCCAGAATCAATAATGATGACTGGAAATGATGCTAAACCATTTAAGGGCCAGGAAAAACTCATATAATTTAACAACACTCATTTAATTTAGCACAATTACAGCAGCTGTAGCAATAGGGAGCATGTGGCTGGCCACCATATATTACTCAGAGGATCTACTTTGCTTTTATTGTTATGTATTGTATAACCAACACACGACGCCTTGCATTTCAAGAAATCAAAGAGATCATGGCTTGTGGCTTTACCATAACAAGATAACCAGTTTCTGTCTTTGATGAAATTGCACAGCTGGCTGTGGTGGAGTATGGAATGGTTGTTGGTGTGTGTGTGTGAGTATATGTGTGGTGTTAGGTGTGGAGGTGAGTTTGCAAGTCTGAAGCAGGGAACTCCGGGCTGTGAGCACACCTCAGAGAGCTCCATCTGCTCTCTTCGTCAAATCCTGATGGGCAGGGATCCCAGTGCCAGGGCCCTGCTGGCTGCATCTCCTCTTGAAAATGCACACACACTCAAATGCACATAAGCTATACACAAAACCAACAAACACAAACATCGATGTACAGTACATGCACATACACACGAGCTCTCCACAGCTGTAATTGAAAATTGCACTTGGGATATGGCTTGTCAGAGAATGTAAGAACTCATTTTTCTCCTGCTTCATCTTCCTCTTGTCCTTGACCTTGTGACCTCAGCACCAGCAGTACTGCAGTGACTCTGCACTGGCGGTGACATTCAGCTTTTCAGCAGACAAGGGAACAACCATCTGTTTTTGATGCAGCTTTACCAGGGTGTTCAGTACTCATTCATACACACAAGCAAGGTTGAGACCATCAAAAAATGACATTTGAAACTGTTTGCCATTCCTTGTGGATGGAACTGAGTTTCAGCCTCATCTTTAGTGGTTAAGAGGATTTGTCTGAGGCTGCCTGTGCTGTGAGTTTTAAATCATTGTTGACAACTGAGTTTCTCCATGGATTAGAGCTCCAGTTTCATTATGATGGCCCTGATAGCATCTCCTACAGAACTGATAGAAGGTGTTATTATTTTACTCTAAAATGTTTCCCTCCTCAATAGAGTGAAATTAGTTCGAAGTTAAAAGAGGCTTGTGTTGTCTCAATGTAGGACAGAGCCACATTTGAAGATAAGTGATAAAACAGTCCCTTTGAACTTGCTTGTCAGTCAGTAAAACTTCTCTCCAGATATGATCTCTTGCATTTCAAAAGCACAGTCTGTGTGTATGGATACTTTTGTGTTTATAGCTGCATGTATAAAATATGAGGAGACACTGATGGCAAAGCAGTGTCATTTTATCATGTTACAATTAATCTAAGAGCCTTTTTTGCATATAAAAGTCAAAAACAAGGTTAGCATTTTTGTAACACTGTAAACCTCTAGTTAGTTTTGGATTCACATTGCAATTATCAGCGGTCACTAAAGAACTTTACATGACACACGGTACTTTGTGTTTTTAGCACCTACATGCAATGGCTATATCTCTATATATTTTGCTGAATGAATAAACTCTTTTTCACTCAGTGTACTTTTTGTGTACTGCTAGTTTAGGTGGAAATGCTCACCCAGCTTCTCATTTCTCATTCCCTAAGAAAATACTTTAAAGTAAAGTGATACTATTTTTCACCATTTGGCCTCATTAATGATTTATTAACTTTATCAACCTCATTGGCTGCTGCAGCTTTGGTTTTTCAGTTTGGACAATTTTCACACTAGAAACCTTGGCAAGGTTGTATCCAGACTGAGATTACCACTTTTCATTAGACCAAGTTTTGTCTGCTTAGTCTATTCTTTAAGACATTTTACACCTTTAATTTTGGTAGGCACATGTGAAAGCACCCTGTGAGCTCCGAGGACAGTGGAGAATTAGCTAATCTTGTTTTGTGTAAAATGGTGAGTTTGCAATACAAGAAAAGATTCTACAAGCAGGTTTTGCAAAAATGTGGATATTGCATGTTTACATATAGCTGTCAAATTGTGTGACTTCCCAGCAAGCATGGTTGAAATCATCTCCCGGGTCAAAACTAGTTGCGGTACATTGGCAAATACGGACTTGAAGCCAGAATGCTGCTTACATTATTTCCACAAAGAATAGTGGTCGAGGCACATAATCTCTTACAAAGTAAGAAATGTAGGTCAGATTATTGCAATGAGGGAATTAACTGCATTAATTATCTTAATTTTTTTACAAAAATAACTAATCTGGTTTGTGCATGATTGCGAACAGATGTCCATCCAACGTCTTCTCCAAGTAGCCTGTTATTTTTTATTTGTTTTTAAACAACACTTTTAAGTAATATGCAGTTATGTACATCTAAATTCTGTCTTATTTGTTCCATGGTGAACTTAATGCATCAGACGATTACAATCATCACCTCTCTGTCCCCAATGTCAGCGTTATCACCCCGGGGATGCTACACCTGGAGTGTGAAATTAAATAGCTCAGTAGGATAAGCTAGACTGTGAAGATGGGGGTTGCAAGTTTGAGTCACCCCAAGGAAAAACTTTTTCCCTTCTCATTCTTTATATTGAGAATGCTTTATTTATTTGGCTTTATTATAATCAATAAAAAGAAAGAAAACAATTATTAAAAACAAACTTTCTCTTAACAGAAAGTCTAGCAAGGCACTGAGGCACTGTAAACAATTACCTTGAACCAATGTAGAGGGAATGTCTGTGCCATCAGTTTAACTTTTATCATAGAACTATTTTTCAGTCACAACGAGACCTTAGCAAAAACCGCCAGGCGACAGTTATTCATCGTCGTTGCCAGGTTATCTTCCCAATAGGTATAAAATCAGCAATTTGTCAGTTAATCAGCTAGTAAAATGAAGGACAGGGAACACATAAGAGATTACTCAAATGCACGAACTGGACACAGACTGAATGAACAAAAAAAAGTATTTAATTTGCCAATCAAAAATACAGGAACACAAATCCAAAAATGGAGCACAAGAAGCACAAGGAACACTTAGGAGGATACATGGAGCATAAAATAACAAAGGGATCACCCCTGACACAGGTGGGAAGTAACAGGACACAATTACACAGCTGAAATGAATAAAACAGCAAGTAAAACACCTTTGAAACACTGAGACATAAAAACTAACACTATGTAATGATAGAGACAGGAGACTACAGAGGCATATGAGGAAATCTCCACCCTTTGGGTAATACAATAAGTGACAGAAAAAAGATCCAATAATTATTTCTTAAATATTAAATATAAAAATTATAAAATCTATAAATATATGAAATATCTAAAATTATAAAATATAAAACTCTTGCAAGCTAGTTGTGAATATCTGCATTTTGAGAACTAAATCTTAATGGCAAATTTTTTAGAAATTTTAATATTTCATGTTTACATTCACACCTGTGAACCTGCACGGTTCTGGACTGTGGGAGGTAATTAGAACCTCTGTAAAATAATAATATTAAAAAACAAAACAAAACAAACAAACAAATAATATAGAAACTGTAAAGGTCTAAACAACAATGTTAAAACCTTCAAAAGTCTTGACACTGTTCTGGCCAGACTGTATAATGTCTGGCCAGAACATTATACAGTCATAACAAATAAAGAAATAAAACTTACCTTGAAATAAATTTTTTTTTTAAAGATGTGGTAATAAGCACAACAGAACACAGCTTCATGTTAAAACTGGAATATATTGTGTTTTACACACTAATTTTGAATGTGAGAAACTAGATCTAGTTTATACAACAAATAAGCTAGGCTGTATTCAAATTAAGCTTGTGTGCTTAATGGTATTTCCTATGAGGGCACCAGTACAGCTAAACATTGTGTTGCATTATGTGCATGGAATGTGTAAAATATGGATAAAAGTCTATTTGTCTCAAATGATAGTGAAAAATACAATGGAAGACAGAACAGAGAAAGAGATAGAGGAAAAAAATACACCTACAGTACATCAGTGTATCCTTTCAGTTTAATAGGCACATGCTGTATGTAACTGGCTACTGGGTGAGAGGTGTGTGCAACTGTCTGTGGAAATCGGGGGCTGTAAAGAATTAATAAAGGCAGCGATCCACCCTTTTAACCATTTTGTAATTCACAGATTCAAATCTCATTTGTGGGCTGTAATAGCAGGGATATCCTTTCATAACACGAGTGTGACAGGGAACTGCCTGCCTCAGTTGGACCAACTCATGCTTGATAGTGCATTATCATTAGCGGGGAGCTGCAGATTAATATTTCATTAGGACTGTGGCTTTGCAGGGGCTTCCAGGCATACCAAGTGATATGTTATTCCCTGCTTCACACCGATTACTCTCTCACAGCTACAGCCCGGATACAAGAGCTCTTATTATGATGGACAGAGCAGTGGAGCAAGGTGTTCAGAAAAAAAAAGAGATATCCCTATTTAACGGTGAGTAAGCATGGCTGGCCAAAGCGGTGTATCATCACTTTTCAGAGCATGGTCATAACAAACCATTATCAGGCTGCTGTGGGTGGTGGGGAGGAACACCAGTTTTAACAGGGCCACTTGTCATGGACAGTGGGGATAACAAAGTCCCTTTGGATTTTAATCTGTCAAAAACAACTTTAGAAAAAAGTTACAAGGCAGATTATCATAAAAATAACATAAGAAGCAGATGCAAAAGTTGTAGCAGTTATAAATTACTGAAGGTTTGTTTTCTGAAACAGTCTACATTGCAAATAACAATCAAATCAAAAGTTAACTTTCACTTCAAGCACTCTTGCTCATGCAACTGTAAGAATGACATTGCCAAAGTGGGGATGATCCAGATCCCACGCATTCCATTCCATTATGATTTTACAGGAGCTTTTCAAAATCCTGGAAACACTCTACACATGCATATATGCTGATTCAGAATCTCCTTGAAATGTGAGTTCCCCAGTTTCTTATTTCAACTTGTTGAACTGCAGTTCTGTAAGGGGGCTTCTGTCTGTAACATTCTACATTTAAAAAGGCTTGTGATGAAAGGCTTCTTGGAAGAAATGTTCTATGTGTTGTTTGACTTTAGCTGATGGAGCCACCACATATCGTACTAGTCCTAGCTGTCATCAAGTGAGGGGCAGGACACATCACGGAGAACGTGCCAGTCAGGCGCAGTCTACTTGTGTAGGCTGGGTGACAAAGGTAGTCCCTCCATCATTAAAACCCTGTAGCCTGTGTATAGATCTCCTAAGGTTTCTGCTTGAGGCGCTCCAAACCTCTAGCCTAGTCATGCCTCACCACTGGGTGGACAAGTCAGTGTCCCCCCTGCCTCCACTCCACAACAAAAGCTATCTCCTGACAGGCTTTTCCAAGGGTTGATGTGCAGTTGGAGGGCTTGTAGAGGCAGGTGCGAGGTCCTGTCCAGCATGAGAACCTTACTCAAAAGGTATGGGGATTTCACCCAAGCCATTTTAAGCACAATTCCAGGTACCAAATTCTTTTCCCTCCTCTGGAAGGAGAGCTGTTGAACCCTTGGATTGAGTGCTCAGGGGGTTTCCTAGCCCCTTTTAAAAACTCTGTCTCTGAATTAGGCCTGCTAAGGTGGCACACTTAGCAGAATGGTGCTAAATAAAGGGGGTTTGAACTGTGATAGGTTAAAATACTGTTACTGTTTGTATCGTTATGTTCAATTGGTTCCCCTGTGTCTGCAAAAGGAAAACATTCAACTAAGAATATTGCACATATTAATTTAATTTATTTAAAAAAAAAATCACAATATTCTTGTAAACACTGTGGTTTTAAGTTTAAGTTTGTATAATTTTTTCAAAAAAGTTCGTACATAATATAATTAAGACTTGATAATTGAAGTTTATAATTATTCTATGTTACGCTGAGAGCAGAAATAAATAATACATATTCGAACAGGTTTCAGAGTTCACATGATCACTGTGGTTCCTGAATTATGAGAGAAAAAAACCCCAGAACATCCCCTCTCTGTTTTTTGTGCCACATGCACGAGTTCTTATGTAAACGTCATTATGATTTATCCCTGAGAAAGACACAACAAGTACAACACAGATATTTCATTACACATGAACAACGGAAAATCTCTTGCAATACATTTATATCACAGTTTTTCAGTGGTTGTTTGACAAGTGCATGGATAAGCTACAAGGTTATTTTCCCTAGAACTTGAGGTTACCTGTACTATATGTTGGGTAGCATCATATTTTATCAAAAAAAGAGAAACTGTTTGATAATACTTATGCAAATCTGCCCCTCTGCAAAGTGCCTGTATTATTTTTGACATTCTCTTGAAACTGTGAGTCTTCAAAGACAGCATGTTTAAACCTCAAACTGTTTGAAATATCAAAGCGGTAGTATGGCAACTTTCTAAATGTCACCGTGGGGGATCTTCCACTCTTTTGATGCTCATTTCATGAGGAACAGTAATGACAGGTCTGAAGGTGTTTCAGCAACCCTATCAATACTGAGGCACTGCTCTTATGTCATTCCTCCCTCTGCTTGAATACCCACTTTGAGGATATGAACATGAATAACTATTTCATTCCTTAGACCTGCACATTTTTCATCTTTTGAATGATGTAAATTCTTGGCTTACAGAGTAATTGCAGTTGTCATTTTCCTCGATTTCCAAGGCTCCTATCAGAGGTGTCTATTACAGTGTGAAACATTATTCATACAAAGCTGGAGGCTTTTCTGTACACTAATATCTAGCTTATTAGCCAGATATTAGTGTAGAGAAAAGTGACTGAAGTATAAATTCCTCTTAATATCTGAATAGCCACCAGTATTGGTGCATGCTCCACACCTCTGAATTATGAACCAGCTAATGGGTTTAATGACAAGGTCTTTAAGTACAAGTGTGTGCTCTTTTAATAGCTGGCTTGACCCAACAGGGTGTATACAGACATAATTAAATCTATCACTGAGTGAGTCTTCCACTTTCTAATTTGGAACTTAGACAACATGATTGTTTCTCTATTTGATGGTTATCTCACTCACTGAACACTTTTGGGCTGTTTGTGCGCTGGCCTGGTCTCATTTATCAGCATCTCTTCCATTCATTTTTGTTCTATACAGTGCTGATCCAATCCACTTCACACAATATCTGGTATTAATTAAGTTGATCAAACCACCCTCTTCTTTCCTGGCATCAGGTTAGAATGAGGAGGGCTGTGGATAAAAAATATGGAGCTGACTGTTGGGCACACAGTGTGCATAATGATTTCATGACAAGCTAATCAGCCCATCAGTGGTTCTAATAGACAGTTGTTATGTTAACATATCAGCCCTTGCTTCCTATACAGATAGAAGGAAAATTTTGACTTCAGGAACTTAAAATTCAGTTGAAACCATGGTATCCCTATCTACTAAGACATCACAACATCATTTGTGTGCAATGCAACTTTAGTTATCCTATAGTCACAGAACTGTGCAAATAATTGTTACTGTTTTATAAAGACTTATTTAAACAATTTATTGCATTTCTCTAAAAAATTAAAATTTGTGTGTGTGTTTTTCTAAATAACCATTTTTCTGATTTACCTCAAACTTAGCAGGTGTAAAGTTTCAATATGGTATGGCTGCATATAAAGAATGAGCGAAGACAAATCAAACCAGCTTCCCTCTACTGAAATTTTCTCATGGACTGTAGATTATGGCCATGATTACTAGCAATCAGAAAAAAAGGCTTAACTTACAGTTAACTTTTTATAGAGCTGCATGATTGACCTTTGTTTTTTGTTTCCCCATAGCGTGGTGGTTTATGCATTCATCTTACAAGTGAAAGGTGGGGAAACAAGTCCCTCTCACCATGGAGGGTTGCATAAGGAAGGGCATCTGGCATAAAACTTCTGCCAAATTACCAGTGTGGATTAATCTGCTGTGGCGGCCCCTTGGGGACAATACAAAGGAGCAGCCAGAGGTAAATCTATATTAAACTTTGCTTTTTTTTGAGAGACAGAGAAAAAGAGAGAGTATCGGAAAAAAATAATTCAAATTGCAGGAATGTGGTGAGTTCTGAAAATACGTTATAATTATTTAACTCCAGTTATCAGTAATGCTTCTGAGGAAGTTGGCTGTTTGGGGGTGAATTTGTGGTGGGATGTGAAATAGCCCAAAAACACTCCAGTGACTGTGACTTCATAGCTGATGCTAATAGTCAGTAAGCATAGCTCTACATAAACACTTTGATCAGGGAACAGCTTCTCTTATTTTGTCCTAAGAAAACAAATCAGTTAGTACTTCTCAGGTCACTAATATATAATTTGTTAGCTATAAACCCACAAAGAACTGCAAATAGTTTTTACTTCCAAGACTGTGTGCTGATGATGTTCCTGAAATCAGCATTAAGTTAGAGTTGAGGTGCATGAAAATGGAAACACCTTGCCTGGCTTTTTCTAAAGGCAACAAATGCCTCTTTGAGCACCTCAGATCTCCTTAAAACATTAAAATCCAGCACCCGCAGAATTTATAACTTAGATATGGCGTATTAATAAATGAACTTAAGATTTGCTTTGAGGAGATGTTTCCTATGGAATGAGATAGCAAGTGGTTGTAGCCAATTCTCATTCCCAGTGTGTCAAATACTGCCGTTTTGTCGAAATCACTAGCACCTACAAATTGCTTGAAAAGGATCCCTTTTACTTAGGCATGCCATTGGTGTCGTATTTATATGCACATGGTAAGTGTAATTTTCCATGTTCATAGTTAATGTTGTGAAGAGGTATATTTTAACCCAAAGCACAATATTTTCCAAAACCTAACCAATTGAATATAGTTGGCAAAACCTTACCAAGTAGTTTTCAGTGCCTAAACCTAATGTAAAACACAAGTGAAAAACCAAAAAAACAAAGACTGAAACAAGTTTATATAGAATGTACATCAAACTTCTAACTCCTGCCTTCATATGTGGGCTACATCACTGTTTAGGAGCAGAGTTGGGGCCTACTATAGATGTTATCTTACCTCACATGTCTGTTTTGTAGCGAAATTGATAGATTTACTGCCTAATATTAGCTTAAGTATTAGTTAATTCAATCATCTTCATATAAGAAAGGGCTTTTTCAAGTGTGGTTAAATCCCGCTGTGATCTAAGTCCTTAGGAATACAGCGCCAGCGATGTCCATGACCACTGGAGTAGGTATTTGTGTAGGAAGGGGCAGTGCACATGTGCTGTTGTCTGCAGTGAACTGAGAACAAGAAAACGTACTTGAGTTATTTCTCTCAATTTGGTACCACTGGCCTTCTGTTTATCATTGTTAACAGAAGGACAGCTACTGATTCCATATCTGGTAAAAGGACAGCTGTGTAAAATTGTATACGTGCAAACTCACAGTACACACACACACACACAAAATAAATATATAAAATAAATTAAAAAAAAATAAACCCACCTCTGCCTTACATGTCCTTGAGTATGATATTCAACATCTTGCAAAAGAACAGCTATGTAAAAAGTGTACACGTGAAAATGCACATTACACACACACACACACACACACACACCTTCACACACACATATACAAAGTAAATTCACCTTTACCTTGATTCTATTTTAGTATGCCTGAGTATATATTGGAGGAGACTCAAATCCTTCCTGTTGATCTTTTGTTTACATGTATTTCTGGTTATTACAAGCTCCTGCATAATGAAAGACAAGTACTGTCATTATTATTGTTTTAGGATGCTTTACACCTGCTGACTGACCTATATTATACTTATGTCTGTGAAGCTGTAGATGTTGGACATTGAGTAAAAGACTTTAGTCAACAGGCTGGGTTGCTTGCTGCGTGCAGAGCTGTGCTGTTGCTTTGGCTTCTCTACTGAGTCTTCCCCTCAGTTTGACATTCAGCATGATTTCCCCCATGCTCCCAACCCTTTGACCCCTTCACATCCTTCTCCCAGACTGCTGCTGTATCATTCAGACTTCATGGGCTCAGCAGACCTGCAGAAGAAGAACTGGAAACCATCCTTGTGCAACGTAAATATTTTAGGTTCCAGATAGACATGCCCAGAGAATATGTGCAGGGCCTTCTTAAGTTCATTTTTAGATTAATTTCTATCTTTTGATAAGAAGTACAGCACAATACCAAGTCTTACACTCATCTTGTTAGTCAATTTGGATTTCTTCGGCTAACTCTGTACTACGTACTTTTCTTATAATATTTATTTTTCATAGTTACACAAGCTCTGTAAGGAAAATTTTTAAAATGCTGAACAGTACATGCACCTTCCACTTGACTCGACATTATCATTTAACTAAGTCCCCTATCTACAGCACAATGGTTAACTGAACCCACATACTGCAAGATTAATTGTGTTTTTCACACAGTGGTCTTATTGAACAGGAAGGAAAGGTGACATGTGGGTTTCTCCATCGACTTTTTCCTAAGTTAACACAAGCTCTTTCAACTTATTATCCTGAAAAAAGTCAAATTCCCAGGGCACTTTTGTAACATTTTCTGTGTTACTCTCTGCATGGTTGATGTTATGGCTTCAAGAGGGTTCTCTGAAGTCCCAAGCTCCTCAGAGCTGATGCAGTGTAGAGTTGGAACCATCAGGAAACAAAGGACTGAGGGAGCATAAGCTCTCATTTTCCAGAGCAAGTTAAAAGCAGCACAGCTCCTTCTAATGCTCAGAGGCCTATTTTAGATATAGCGAGCTTTTAATGTCTAATGCACACTGCTGGGCTCACTGACAATGTCGATGGTAAAAGAAGGACTTCAAAACAGCAACAAACATGGAATGTTCCACACTTTTAGAAAGAGGGATATGCTGCCTGGGTGAAATAACTGCAAATGATGTAATTTTAGTGAAAGTAGTAAAAAAATCTACATGTTTTAATTCACTGTGTTTCATTTAAAGGTTGCTGAAATTAATAATGTTTATTTTCATTTTGCAAATTTTGTTGCTATGCAAAGAAAATACCCATCCATTTTCTATATCCAAAAATCCTATTGAGAATTGCAGGACGGCCGCAGCCTATCTCAGCAGGAATTTGGTTTTAGAGTGTGTGTGCATGGAGGAGAGGCATTGTAAAATGCTTTGTTCTGCTCTGAGGGTTAAAGAGCTATATAAGAGATATGGAAAACATGTTCAGAGATTTTAAAGCCATATGGAGATTTTTTTTAATGTTTTTTCGGGTCATAGATAATGTGATAATGAAGAAAATTCAGGAAATGAAATAGATAGAGACAGAGAGAGACATGCAACAAATGTTGCAGTGTTCAAACCAGACACAATGATTTGCCAGTTCAGCCAACTCAATACCACATGCAAATTTTTAAGTGGAGAAATGACAAAGATAATAAAAAAGACCATAACTAGAAGTTAGTATTGTTTAACCTTGGTTAGAAAAGTTAAAATGACCAAATATCCCACTCATGACCTTAATGGAAAAAGGAGAAAAACATCAAGATTTTTTTCTGATAAAGCAAGAGCACCCTTACATTAGCTGAGACTTCAAGATCTGTCCTTTTTAGCACACCCTAACCTTCAAATACCCTCTAGTCAAACTGAATAAATGCTCTTGAAGTGGACAAAATTTCCAGGAATAAAGCTACAATGGATAACATTTTGAAGAGCTTTTCATTTCGCTGCAAAGGGTACAAAATGCAGAGAGTGGCATCCAAATAAGTTTTATCTTCATCATTTTATCCCTCTTGTCCATCTTCTTGCTCACTATTCTATCTGACTTTAGTAGTGGATTGCCACATGTAAGCACATTACTCATCTTGATAAGCTATACACCATGTTCCAGCTGGTGTAAAACTGTGGGGCCTTATGCGCTTATTTACTTTCGGAGTACATCAGGCTTGCACTCTGTTCTTTTTGAATCAATTATTTTTTAGGGTGATTAGACAGATCACAAGGTTCTAACCACACTTCTGCTCCGGAGGTAAATCTAACATCCGTGCTGTAATTTCAAACACATTATTTTCAATTTGCTGACATTTCTTTTTTCTTTTCCTTTTTTTTTGGTAATTTGTATTCTACATAAGAATAATTCTGTGAAACTTCAAACATGTTGTGTGGTAAACGGCACTATGAGAGATCCTGTATGGCTGGATAATATGCTGTCAGCCCACTCAATTGCTGTTGCTTTTACACTATAGCTTCATTGTGTCGAGAGTTCCCTGAGATAACAATCAGCTGTACTGATCTGTAATGACAGGGCAGGGGTATGGGGCTGTGGCAGAGTAGATATGTTGAATTAGTGGAAAGGAAGGAATATGGGGAATCCATCTGGCCAGGAGAGGGCTCTGGATGTCAGGAAACTAACAGGGCTTCTTAAATGCCATGCTTCAGAATTATTCACATTAGTTAGGCCTGCCAAGATTTCCATCATCATCATCCTGTTTTTACCCTCTCTTCTTTCTGTTCATCCTTTCTTTGTCTTCCCTCCTTATCCATCTCTCTATCCTGTACACCAAGACACCAATCATTAACACCCTGGTCTAGTCTCTGACTGGTGTTGAATATTTCAATATAGCACTGCTTATCTGGCAGCCCCTATGACCTGCCTGGATGAGCGAGGGAGAAGCAGAGACTCGCATGGCGAGCTGTGGAATGGATACTATACACAGTCATATATAAGTGAAGAACTTGCCTCGAGGTGAGCAAGCACATGAATACCAGATATCCCTCCACTCTCATTTGTGTGGATGGATCCTGAATACCATAACAGATACTAAATTCAAGCCTTCATTTGGGATTTTATTTTTCTCTGGATTCTGTTCAAACAGCCAATGGAAAAAAATGTTAATGCAAGTTAGTAGTCATATGAGTTAAAGTTTTCTGGTTGCTTTTCTGTTTTTGCGAATTCTATTATAGCAGTCACAAAAGAATATGAAATTGGACAAAAATATCTCAGTTTGAGAAGTGGGCTTAGGGTCATTTTACTGAGGAATAAATAAAACTGAGTAAATACCTGTTGAGTATTCTACTATAATTATACATGTATTCAGTTTTCCATATTAGAAAACCAAGAAAACACCTGAATATTTGCATTTGTGGAGTAGGAACGAGCACATTTCACAGTTTTTAATTCTTTGCTTATTTGTTTATTTAATTCATATTTTTAAAAAAGTTTCAACATTTGGAAAGTCGCGGTACAGTACAGTCGTTACAGTAACTTTATATTTTCAGTGTTTCTAAATTGAAGATTTTTTTAATCCTTAAAGGTCTCTATCAACTTTTCTTCAGACTGCACCAAACTGCAAATCCCATCAAACATGATTGTCTGCTTGTGAATATGTTACAGTTAGACAGGGTATGTTTTAGTTATCGTCCTTGCATCATGGGCAGCCATGTCTATGGCAATTGAGACCTTTCCATGTGCTGAAGTATCCTTGGGCAAGATACTGAACCTTAAGTTGCTCCCAATGACTGACACCTTGCACAACAGCTCTTCTGTCATTGGTGTTTGACTGTCTCTGTGAATAAGTGAATGAGAAACATATTGCAAAGAGCTTTGTAGAACCTCTGAGGTTAAAAGACACTATATAAATGCAGACCATTAACCATCTTAGCTCATAGCTTTGTCTGTCCTTCAGTGATGCCTGACATGTTTCCAGAATGCACAATGAGACTGGGGAATACACTGATCATGTAATCACAATGAAAGTCCCCCAGTCCTCATGGTTAGTGCATTTGACTGGGTGGTTAGTGATTCTGACTTGTGAGTGTTTGTTTCTGTCAAAAACAAAGAGTATGGTCTCATCACTTGTATGCTGTCAGTCTAGGTGGTTGGGACTGACCTTTGAGGGTTTGACCAGTGGACTGCAAGAAATAGGAAGAAGGGTATGACCCTCTGATCTAGATTGGCAGGTGAACATTAGGAGGGCATTGCTTGGGGAGAGATTTGACTTCAACCAATGGAGAGAAGTTAAAGGATCATGGAATAGCAGGGTGGAGGGAACAGGGAGGGTAGAGGACACTGTGCTGCCTCTAATTGGTTTCTCTTTCTGGAACATCCATTGCTCCCTTTCTCTTGAAGAGCTGCTGTGCTCAGAGAGCCACAACTGAGAGCCCAGCAAAGCCTATTGGATTTAAAGGGAATCTGTATCTTAAAGGGATGCTGGGCTGCAGAGGGGGGCCACCACAATCAATAATTCATAAGGCCTTTCCTTATTAGGGCTTCTCCTGACTGGGCTAGTAGTTCTTATACCCAGCTCTGTGTCGGATGAGAAGCCTTTTGGAAGGCAAAGCTGCACAGGAACTGGCAGCTCTGTGTTGCTGCTATAGCTGCCTGCTCTGTCATTCCCACCGTGCATTCTCAGCCCATTCACTCAGTGTTGATCCCTTTGTTACTCATGATTTCTCAAACCCTTCAAATATGAATCCTGGCCTCTTAGCATAACAATGAGGATACTATAGAGTGCTTGAAATGTAAAGAGCTGTTTGCATAGCCAGATCAGGCAGTTTTACTGCATGTCTTTATAATCTAAACACAAATGTGGAAGAGAATATGGTTTAGAACATTACAGATCTAAGAGTTTTCTGACATCTAAAGCACTTGACAGTAGCAATAATAAATACCAAGTACATAAAATTAGATAGGACCTATTACTGTTGCATCTTTGATGGCCAGTAATAATAATAATGTACCTTTCGGCTGCTCCCTTGTATTCTCCACAGCAGATTGATCCGCATTGGTAATTTGGCAAGGGTTTTACACCGGATGCCCTTCCTGACGCAGCCCTCCATGGTGAGGGGGGCTTGTGTCCCCACCTGGAATTGAACCTACTACTATTACTACTACTACTACTACTACTACTACTACTAATAATAATAATAATAATAGTTTTTAACTATGGAAATCTCCTAACACCCCTGTAATCCATGTGGTAAGTCATGAAAACAGCTTTGCTATATAATTAAAAACAACAGTTCTCTTAAAAAAATGTGGCTTCAAATTTCAATTGACTTCAAAATTGATGCTGCTGGGATTTAACATAAAATTTCTAACTAGACCATTAGGAATGCTACACAATATTGTTAAAGGGACTCTTCAGTCTTTGTGGCCACACTGAACATAATCCTTTTGTATACTTAGAGCCACCATTAGGATCTTTGAATTTCTGCAAAGAAATTGACAATAACTTTACAATGCAATGCAAGCCATATCCCTGCAAACATTTTGATGTGAAAAGCCAGTTTGTCCTCTAGTCTCACAAAAAAGATGTAAGAACCCAGCGAGAAACCCTCTGTGTTGGTTTACGTTCCTGCCCCAGCACACATTTAAGGTGACTGATAATAGCAGAGTCAATGGGAGCAAATGGCCAGGCTTCCTCTCTTGGACTGTCTCATTAGGCTGCAGCTGCAGCACTTTAAGTAGATGAATTACTCATGTGCCATGTGGTGAGATCTAATCACAAACACGCAGCTCCACTGGATGCCTTTCCATCATTAACTCCCCAGGTTTTTCCTCACACCTTGTTTTGCTCATCATCCTATACCCATAAACTTGCCTAAATATATTAGCCTTAGTGACACTTAGAGGAGTAACTTGCCATTACTGAACTCTAACTTGGTAAGGTTTTGATTTTTTTTCTGTACTCGAAATATTTCATCACCTCACAGTGATGAATGTGATTCTGAATATATTATGTTCACAAGGGACACGCTAGAGGTGAGATTCCCTGACACACTGAATTCCACATGTTCACTTAATGCCACTAAAAGTGACTGCTGTGCAGGTAGGAGCCATGATGCGAAACAGATAAACAGTGATTACGCTCACCATGATAAATGAAAGGGCATCTCGCCAATGTGAGGAGTTTAACTCACCATAGATCACAATTTGTAAGTGCTGCTTGCTCGGGATGCTGGAGTGGAGGGGAAGGCAGCTCTTTTTAATTCAATCAATAAGACTTTATGCAGTCAAATGCTACATTATAAAAGTGGCAACAAACAACCTGTTTCTGAATACATATGAGGAATTTCCAGTCTATTCTATCTTAAAGATGATTTGAGTCATAGTTAAGAGATGATCAGGAAGTGACAACATTATGCATGTACTCCATGGGTGATTTTACAGTCCAGCATTTTTATCTCTTTATGTCTTTCAGAAAGTAAAAATAAATGAGATGTCCAACTAGTTTGCTTTTTCATATCATTAATTGTTCCATTGCATATAACTCTGGTGGTGCGTGTAAACATTACCCAGGTGCTGTTCTTTTAAATTTTGAAATTAGATACATCTTACTATTAAAAATTATCATTTTTATTTTTTTCTAATTACTCTCACTAGAGCTACTAGCAAACTACTGTTACCTCCCCAAAAAAACAAAAACAAAACAAAACAAAACCCCCCGCCAAAAAAACCCCAAGATAAATTAATAATATACAGTTGTTTACTCCACTGCCTTATCATGTCCCCTGTATGTTAGTCAAGTTTTAAAGAATATTTGAACACTGACATGAGTATAATACATAATCCTTACCGTTACTTTCATTTGTGGTGAAAATTAAGCTAAGTTAATGATATATAGAATTATACATCAAACATTTAAAGTGGTTCCAAGCAGTGGTAAAATTAAAAGTCTCAACCTAAATCAAAGATTAGAGTACAGAAGATCTCTTGAGTTACTCAATTTTGTGCTTTTGTTAAATGCAGTCTTTAAAAGTCTCTTGAAAGTGTAGCTGAACTTACGCTGAAGCATTCACTCATTTTCAACAGAGTAATGTTATACAACAAAATTTGAAACTAGATATTGTCATAAAAGGAAAAACAGCAGATCAAATTACGCTTCCATTTACATTTTAAAACTGTGTCATCCTGGTGATTCATCTCTCTCCATATTCCTTTTTTAATGTCCACAAATACAGAATGCATTGTTGATTGGCTATTCATTCACAAGGTATAAATAGCCACATAACATTGTGGGTTTTATTGAAACAAAGGATCTGAGTTAATCACTGGCACAGCTGTTTGTTGAAACCAAATAACTGCTAACCCACACTGTACCGTAATGAATGCCTTTTGCGTAACTTTGTGTTATGTCATGTTATTTAATGAAACACACTACCAAAACCATGGCACAGAGAACCGGAAAATGTTGCCCTGTGAGTAAGTAAATTAGTAAATGATATTTGACCGCTTCTACTGCTCTTGACTTGAATGATTTAAACTCAGACTGGCTCAAATACTATGTTATATTTTTAGGTTGAGTTGAAATAGATCCAGTGAAAAGAACTGAATGATATGGTATGGTTTCAAACATACCTTAAAACCTGCTACTATGAAAGGAATTCTAGCTGAACTATTTCTTATTAATTGAGGTTGAAATGCTTTCATGTGTCTGTAGGGTATATGTTTCTCCCTTTGTGCTTATGACAAAGAAATGGACAATCTACTCTATTAGGCTTAGGTTCATTTGTGTTCTAGCTGAGAGTTAGATTAAAAGATCAATACTAATCTCACATCTTTCTCTTAAATATAAAACTGCAGAATTAGCTTGGCCAAAGTTAACAAAAGCCACCAATTAGCAACCTAAAACTCACTGGCTAGACACTTTTCAAGTCCCAACATATGTCTGAGAAACACCTTCTTCTTCTTTCGGCTGCTCCCGTTAGGGGTCGCCACAGCGGATCATCTCCCTCCATCTCACCCTATCCCCTGCATCCTCTTCCCTCACACCCACCCTCTGCATGTCCTCCTTCACTACATCCATGAATCTTCTCTGTGGTCTTCCTCTTCTCCTCCTGCCTGGCAGCTCCATCTTCAACATCCTTTGTCCAATATATCCACTATCCCTCCTCTGAACATGTCCAAACCATCTCAGCCTTGCCTCTCTGACTTTGTCTCCAAACTTCTCAACATGAGCTGTCCCTCTGATATACTCATTCCTAATCCTGTCCATCCTGGTCACTCCCAGGGAAAATCTCAACATCTTCACTTCTGCCACCTC
>VUQH01031903.1:0-11869 GCA_015106775.1 Etroplus canarensis
TTCCTCAGAGATTTTGATCCATGCTGACATGACAGCACATGTTGCAGATCTGTCAGCTGCACATCCATGATGTGAATCTCCTGTTCTACCACATCCCAAAGGGGATCTATCGAACTGAGATCTGGTGACTGTGGAGGCCATTTGAGTGCAGTGAACACATTACTGTCATATTCAGAAAACCAATGTCACGCTCCCTTGACCTACGGGTCATGACCTGCCTCCTTTTCTCTCTCTCTCTCTTGGGTGTGGGTTGGGCACATTAACAATGTGTTTCAGTCTTCAGGTGTGACTGGGCAGAGTCGGGACTACACACCTGCTTCCCATTACCATGCCAGCACTATTTAAGCCCTGCAGTCTCTCCATTCCTTGCTGGAGTGTTGGTGACTGCTCAATGTAGTAAGCCAGGCCAGCCTTCAAGTTTCTGGATTGTTATTACTTTCAGATGATTAATCTTCCCCCCCTTTGCTGCTCTGATTAAGTTCCCATGTGCCATGTGCCGCCTTATTGTAAATATACTTGTGTCTCATTAAAGCTGTTTAAACTGTCCTTCCTTGTCTGCATGCTTCTGACAACCAGTCTGAGATCATTTGAGCTTTGTGACGTGGTGCAATATCCTGCTGGAAGCGGCCAGCTGAGGATGGGTACACTGTGGTCATAAAGGGACAGACACAATTAGCAGTGATACTCAGGTAGGCTGTGGTGTTTAAAAGATGCTCAGTTGGTACAAAGGGGCCCAAATGTTACCAATAAAATACACCATTATACCACCACCACCAGTCTGAGCCATTTATACAAGGCAGGATGGATCCATGCTTTCATGTTGTTTATACCAAATTTTGCAGCAGAAATTGAGACAGGTCAGAATAGGCAGTGTTTTTCCAGTCTTGTAGTGTCCAATTTTAGTGAGCCCATGTAAATCGTAGCCTCAGTTTCCCATTCTTAGTTGAAAGGTGTGGCACCCGGTGTGCTCTTCTGCTGTTGTAGAATCAAAATATGCTCTTCTGCACACCTTGGTTACCAGTGGTTATTTGAGTCACTGTTGCCTTCCCATCAGCTCGAAGCAGCCTGGCCGTTCTCTGCATTTTCCTCCACAGAGCTGCCGCTCACTGGATATTTTCTCTTTTTCAAGCCAGTCTCTGTAAACCCTAAAAATGATTGTGTGAGAAAATCCCAGCATATCAGCAGTTTCTGAAATACTCAGACCAGCCCGTCTGGCACCAACAACCATTCAGAATCACTTGAATTGCCTTTCTAACCCATTCTGATGCTTAGTTTGAACCTCAGCAGCTCCTCTCAACCATGTCTACATACTTAAATCCAGTGAGCAGTTGAACAGGTGTACCTAATAAATTGGCCAGTTAGTGTATTTTATATTTTAGCTTATTAACTTTTCAATCCAGCCACAGGGGCCCACAAGCCAGTGTACTCCTAGTGCTGGCCCCAAGCCTGGGTAAATGGGAGGGTTGCGTCAGGAAGGGCATCCGGTGTAAAAACTTTGCCAAATCAAATATGCGGATTCATAACAATGATCCACTGTGGCGACCCCTAATGGGAGCAGCCAAAAGAAGAAGAAGCAGCTTATTAACTTTTCAGCCAGCGTACTGTAATTTTTTTTATGCAACCCTGAAGTTACTGAAGTTGATGAGATGATCTAATTAACATTGACACACAGTATAATAATAATTAAAAAAGATTACAGCACATGATATCAAATCCAACAGTGTTTCACAAAGCAGGTACAGCTGCGTATATTTTACTCTAATCCTGCTCTAGTTTAAGTCGCACACTGCAGAGACAGATATGTCATTACAAGGAGCAAAACGAGACCTGGATGTCATTTTAATTGGATTTTAAAGGGATTTCAGACATTTTAATACGCTGGTCTTTTTTAAACCCCACAGATAAGTCAGAACAGAAATCTCTATGTCTGCAGTCAGCTGGTACTGACGGAATGTCTGTAGAAGTTCAGAGAAATATTAAATCAGTACATTTCATTGTGAATGACTAATTAGAGCTTTGATGCAGTAATTACTTAATAATTCCTCTTTTGTTTAAATTGGACGTTAATACATTTTCTCTCACACACCAGTGAAGTTAGGGGACCATCACTGTTGTCCAGCTCTCTGTAGCCTCTGCTGACGAAGCCTCGAACATCCTCATAGTCTGAGACACACAAACACATTCATTTTTCATCATCGGTTACATTATTAGATTTACCAGATGCAAGGGACACAGGAGGGTTGTACACAGTTTTATTACCCATAAAGGAATATTCTTTCAGGCATTGTTAATGAGGACATCCACTTACCTGCACCAAATGTGGGGTTACACTCACTGGCATCCATTAGGCCCAGCAAAGCCAGGGAGCCCCAGCCCAGGTAATACACATGCCCACTGCACTGTAAACTGAAACATATGCAGAAGGGTGGCAAATAATGTCCCAAACTAACTGAAACTACTAATCCACCTTGAAAAGTAAAATTATTGTGGATTTCAGCTTCAGCTTTCCTGCCTTCCGGCACAATTCTGAAGGAAATCACTGCAGATTTAACTGATGCCGCAGTGGGCTGTGAATGTGTGTAGTCATTTTTGCTTCTACGCGTTTGTGCTGATTCATGAACTAATTCCGCTCCCACCTCCACTAATGACTGGAACCAGCATGCTGCTGTAAATCAACATACTCTGAGTCCGATTCCTTGTTAGGTAAAATTCAAGGCGACAATAAAAAGTGTCAGACAAGATGTTCTACCTCTGTCCCGCCGCCTCCACCAGAGCAGCAATGCCCTCATTCTGAGAGTATGTGATATCCACAGTTCTCTCATATGCTCTTATGTGCTGCAGAATACCACTGTGGAATAGACACAAAGACAAGGGAGATCATTTCAAGTGTATGTGTGCGTGTTATATGCTAAATAAAACACATCTAGATGTGCATCCAAACAGGTCAGATTCTCTAAACTGTTGTGACCTCTAGAGGTCAGCATCACCCAATAAAACGGGCTGCTGGTTTCCTTTTATACACACAAAGTTTCGTAGTGATTCTCAACTTGCTGGAGATGTCAGCTTCAAGAGCATTTAAATAAGTGCTCTGCAGGTTATAAGAAAGTGACCAGATTGTGAATAATGTGACAAACACGTCAAGGTTCTCCAGATGGCTGTGCACACTAAGTAGCATTCAGAAAGCATCTTTGGGTGCAGCGTATAGACGTGAGGATGATGTGAATTTGGGTTATGGTGAAGGATCACCAGAACATCAGTGACACAGTAGCCCGTCCAGCTCATGATCTATTCCAGCTCGCCAGTTATTGTAATGTGTGAAGCACAGAAAGAAAATGATGAGTTATCTTGCAAAATAATGATAATTAAAAGCCACTCAGAAGTCAAGGAGGATTGCAAACAGTCCTATTCAAGACAAAACCCCTAGTTCTTGACCAGGCCTAACCTACACTGTGTGGACAAAAGTACTGGGCCACCTACACATCACACTTGCAATATGGGACATGACAACCCATTCTGACTCCATAGGCGCTAACTCAGAATCGGTCCCCCCTTTGCAGCTATAACAGCTTCCACTCTTCTGTGAAGGCTTTCTACAAGATTTCAGCGTGTGTCTGTGGGAATTTTCACCCTTGCATCCAGAAGAGCATTTGTGAGGTGAGATGCTGATATTGCGTGAGAGGGCCTGGCTTTCTAGTTCATTCCAAAGGTGCTGAACGGGATTGAGGTCAGGGCTCTGTAAGGGCCAGTCAAGTTCTTCCACATCAAGCTCACCCAATGATGTCTTCATGGAACTTGATTTGTACACTGGGACACAGTCATGCTGTGGCAGAAAAGGGCCTTCCCCAAACTGTTCTCACAAAGTCGGAAGCACAGAATTGTCCAAAATGTCTTGGTAAGATGAAATATTAAGCGTTCCCTTAACTAGAACGAAGAGGCCCAGGCCAACTTCAAATAAACAATCCCATAGCATTATCCCTCCTCCACCAAACTTTTTAGTTAGCACAGTGCAGTCAGGCAGGTAATGTTCCCCTCGCATTCACCAAACCCAGACTCATCTGCCAGACAGAAAAGCATGATTTATCACTCTACAGAACATGTTTCTGCTCAGCCAGAGTCCAGTGGCAGCATGCTTTACATCACTCCATCTGACGACTGGGACTGTGTTTGCAGATGTGTGGCTGGCATGTAGCAATGTGGCCATTAAAAACCCATTGCCACGAAGCTCCCAGTGCACAGTTTTTGTGCTGATGTCAATGCCAGAGGAAGATTGGAACTCTGTAGGTACTGAGTCAGCAGAGTGTTGGTAACACACTACACGCCTCAGCACTCTGCGACACCCCCCCCCCGCTCTGTAACTTTAGTCTAATTCATAAACACTTTCACTTGGCAATATTACTGATTACAGTTGATCATGGAATATCTAGCGGTGAAGAAATTTCCCAAACTGACTTGCTGCAGCAGTGGCATCCCATTACAGTATCATGCTGGAGTTCAGTGAGCTCTTTAGAATGACACATTCTGTCACAAATGTTTATAAAGGCAGACTGCATGGCTAGCTGCTAGATTCAATACACCTGTGGCATTGGGACTGAATGATACAGCTGAATTCGTTAATGAAGAAGCGTGGACCAATATTTTTGTCCATATAGCGTAGCTTAAGACACACAAACACTCATTTTATGAACAATCCAGACCAATGCTCTTAGGAGTAGTGATTCTTGTGAAAATGGAAAAAGGCCTGTAAAACAACAAGTATGACCTTGAACTTGAGCACAGTTTGAATGAAGACCCATTAGGTGATTGTTGTGTACAGTATGAGTTTGATTCCATTTTGACCAACAATCTAGGAGTAATAGCAAGTCATGTAAATGGATTGGTGCTTACATACCACTTTTCTACTCTAACTGAGCACTTTTTACTACAAGTCTTATTCGTCAAGTCACACACACATTCACACAGTGCTTTATTCTATGCCTTTAAGTGTATTTAACTTTCACAAACACTCTGATGGATGCACTGGGAGCAATTTGGAGTTCAGTGTCTTGCCCAGGGACACTTCAGCACGTAGACTGGAGAAGCCAGGGATCGAACTCCTCTAGTTCCTGTGCCACAGCCACCCCCAACTGCGGATGGACAGATGGATGACAGTTGCTTCAACACGACATTAGTTAATCAGTCTTTCAGGCAGGTGAGCTAATAAAATTTTTAAAGAAGCTTCAACTCATATATTTAAAAATAATTCAAAACCCAAAAACAACAAAACTCCAGAACCATACCATCCCACACCATCTTCCAAGACAGTCTGTGGCTCAGGCGACAGAACAGGTCAACTTCTAATCAGTGGTTTGATCCCAAACTCCTCTGGGCCACATGCCAAAAGGTCCTTGGGCAAGATACATAACCCCAAATTGCCTCCAATGCATCCACCAGAGTGTGAGTTTGTGTGCATGACAGTTAAAGCGCAGAAAGGGATAGAAGAAAGCCCTGCGTGAATATGGGTAAATGAGGCTTGCAGTAAAAAGTACTTTTGAGGACTCAGAGCAGTAGTACCAGTCCATTTATAATACCTACAAGGCCAGAAGATTGTCACATTTGACTTTGCTCAGTCCAAAGTATAAATATATGCCCACCTGAAGCTCTGTATTTAACATGTTTCCCAAAGCTTCTCTCATGCTAAGCATGAAAAGTGGGATTCCTATCAGTAAGCAGCCTTGTAAACTGTTTGGCAACAAAGAAAACTTCCATGGATTGTCAGAAAACAACATGGGCTCTGGGATTTCTGCAAACTGAGAAATATGGCAGTTCATCATCTAACCCCTAGGCCTAGGGGCAACTTTAATATGTACATACATGGCAATATGCTGAGCCACAGTGGGGTGGCACCATCATCTAATCCTCACTCATAGGCAACCTAGAGGTAGTTTCATCTTTATCTAAATATCTGACAGTACTTTCAACAGCAGCATGCTAAGAGTTTACATTATTCACTGCACATTATAATGTTTCTCACTGTGCTTACTTGCATGTAATGGGTGTGCGGGAGAAGGCGGCAGCATGAGCAGCAGACAAGACAACCTCCAGGAGAATCTTAGTGGCACTGCCTCCCTTCATCCTGGAGGAGCCACTGATGGCTTCTGGCTGAAGAGACATACACACACACGCACAGTTACTGGACAAGAACAGACACACATCTTGCTTGCTTTTAATGTCAAGGACCAACATGCAAACATGAACATAGGGAATAATGTGTACAAGGGTACCCCAACTGCTGGGTTGATGAGGAAGGCCTTTTGCCTTTTGGCAAGTTCTTGCATCCTTTGAACCACACTGCGAAATGTGAAGGTGCAGCCTTGCATGGGCTCATCCCTACACAATTAAACACCGCTTCTTTTAAAGAGGAAATGCCATGACAAAATATCACTTAGTTCTTGTAATAAGGGTGAATTACTTCTACTTAAACTCGTGTACCTAGCCTGATGTGCAGGGTTGAAGCCAACCAGTACAGGAGTGTAGACGTCAGGATGTTGCAGACAGAAGTCCAGCTGACCTGCCACAAATGGAGCCTACAGGAGCAGAAATCAAATACACGAGCAGTTAAAACAGTAGTGAAATAAATCCCAGTGCCCAAAGGCATAGGCCTATTTTCCTATGTACTACTTCAAACGCTGACCTCATACTTACAGATAATCCGCAGGAAATGCCAATGAACATGACTCGCTTCTTTCCCTCACTCACCTGCAAAAAACCAAAAAAAAAAAACACAGAACAGTAAAATTCTAATAAACTACCACAATCATACCATGTTCTCACAAACCTGCGGTACAATTTCGCTGACCTTCTTCAGACTAAGCATGCCCAGTTTAGGGTCGTCTTCGGGAGCCTCTTGGGAGGAAAGCAGAGCCCTGAGCAAAATTAAGGGAAAGTGACACCATGTAGATGTAGAATGTAAAAAGGAACACATTCTTACTCTTGTAAAATGAATTTTTTAAGCCTAAGCAATAAAATCATGCATCTGTTCAACACCCACAGAGATTTTGCTGCTACAAACGCTTTATGGACAAAAGTATTGAACCACCTACACATCACACCTACAGGAGCTTTTATGACATCCCATTCAGAGTCCGTAGCCATTAATATGGAGTCGGTCCCCCCCCTTTGCAATTATAACAGCTTCTGCTCTTCTGGGAAGGCATTACACATGATTTTGAACAGAATTTTTGCACATTCATCCAGAAGATCCTTTGTGAGGTCAGACACTGATGATGGACAAGAGGGTTTGTTTCACAATTCCTGCTCTGGTTAATCCCAAAGGTGTTGGATGGGGTTGAGATCAGAGCTCTGTGAGGGCCAGTCATGTTCGTTCACACCAAACTGATCCAACCATGCCTTTATGGAGCTTGCTTTGTGTACTGGGACAGTCATGCTGGGACAGAAGATGGGTCTTCCCCCCAACTGTTCCCACAAAGTTTGAATGCAATAAAGCCACCAAAGCTACAAGTCTTACTAGAGTACGCAGGTCTGCACATGTTAGTACAAATACAGTATTTTACAAAGGAAACAACTGTTTCTGGTTTTTAATTTTTAATTACAGGCCTACTTTTTATATTAATTTCACACAACATCGACCCACCTGTCTCCTCCTGCAATAATGTAAGCGTAGACTGCACTTCGGTTCAGCTGACTCAGTGCTCTGTTGAAGCTTGACTAAGAACACACACGCACACACAAACACACAATGCAGGAAACCATTTTTTCCATAAACAAGTGAGATCTGATCAGATAATTTAATTAGGAACCATTTTGTTCATATTACTGGCAACGTCTGCTCTGCCTTACTGTACACTTTATTTTCCATTATGAACATTCAAGTCAGTGATGAGGTTTCCAGAGGGCATTTCAGGACAAATCTTACCGAGATCAGGAAGGCCAGACGACCAGAAGTGCCACAACCGCTCAGTACAACAAGACTGTCCTGAGGATCCTGTTAAAAAAACAGAAGACGCAGTAACCTACACCCGACAGACCAACAGAGATACAGACCTAAATACTGAAGGAGACAGAAGGTACCTTAAGAATGAACTCCACCCTTTTAGCAACCTCCATTAGTGTTTTAACCACTTGGTCACTCAGGAGTCTCTGAAAATTCAAAGATATTCAAAATTTTAAAGAAAAATTTCTGAAAAGGACATTTCCAGAAAGAAAGAGTCATCGTGAAGGGTACTTGCTTACCTGGTAGGTTTCTCCTGTCTGCTCTTGAAACATCTGGGTGTCACAGACCTGCAGCATCTTCACAATGCTGCTGGCTGAAGCTCGGTCAATGTTACGCGTCAGGGGATTTGACTTCTCTGATAGAGGAAGTGAAGGCTCATAATCTGGGGACTAAGGAACAACAAATAAGATTTAAGAATAATTATACATAAACCACTGTGTAAAAGTCTTGAGCCACCCCTCGTTTCTTTGTATGGTGTACAGAAGAGTTTGTACAATTCAGCAAGCTTGAAAGTCAGCATTTGGAATGATCACCTTTACTTTCAAACACACCCTGAACTCTCATATCTTCTTTGGCTTTCTTGTCACTTCTTTAAGTAATCTTCAGGAATAGTTCCTCAGGCTTCTTGAAGGACATTCTAAAGCTCTTCTTTGGATGTTGGCTGTCCTTTTATTCTGTTCTCTGTCAAGATGATCCATGCTGCTTTGATAATGTTGAGTTCCAAGATCTGGGGAGGCCAATCCATGACTGATAGTGTTCCAGAGTGTGTTTTTCTACCCAGGTAGGTTTTTACTGCATTGATGGTGTGTTTCAGATAATTTTCATCCTGAAAAATGAAGCCTTTGCCAATCAGACGCTTTCCAGATCAAAAATGTCAAAATCTGACAGTAGTTTTTTGCATTCGTAAATTGATCAGTTTTGACAGGATCCCCAAAACCACTTGCTGAAATGCAGCCCCAAACCATGACCCCAGCCTCCACCGTGTTTTATAGATGGCTGTGGTACCTCTCTCCCAACCTCCTCCGTACATATAGACTATGATTTGAATCAAAAATGTGAATTTGGATTCATTCAGAATCAGAATACTTTATTAATCCCAGGAGAGAAATAGCTTACGTTACAGATGCTTATAAATATGAAAGAAAGAAAATATGAAGGTAAAAATATATAAACCCTATATACAAGAAAGTGTAATATTTAACATAAATACTCCAAAGCTAAAACACTTCTATATGCAGTATACAAAAGTTATGACTATAGGAAATAGTCCAGGTGTTAAAGGGAGGAGTTATAAAGTGTGATGGCTACAGGTAGGAATGATTTCCTGTGGCGTTCTGTGGAGCATTGTGGTGGAATGAGTCTTCTGCTGAACATGCTCCTGTGCCTGTCCTACATATTAGGAAGAGGGTATGAAAGAATGTCCAATATTGTCCTTAACTTGGACAGCATCCCACTTTCTGATACCTCCGTCAAAGAGTCGAGCTCCACATCCACAATGCTGGTTGCCTTGTGGATCAGTTTGTCGAATCTGTTGATGTCTGCCACCTTCGATCTGCTGCCCCAGCACACCACAGCAGAGGAGGACACTGGCTACCACAGACTCATCTGAGTATTGTCCAGCAGGTGCTGAAGGACCTGTTATCTCAGAAAATAGAGGGGGCTCTGGTCCTTCTTGTAGAAGGCTCCTGTGTTCTTAAGTCCAGTTTATGGTCAAAATGAGCATCAAGGTACTTGTAACCCTCCACGGTCTCCATCAGGCCTGTTGCCACTGATTTTCAGTCCAGTTCTTGAGTAATTTGGCACACATCTTTTCTTCCCTGTTTCCCTTCCTTAAGAATGGCTTCTTGACAGCCACACTTCCACTAAGACCATTTCTGATGAGGCTGCAGTTAACACTAGATGAAGCAACTGAAGGGCTGGATCTATCTTTCAGGCCCTGTGTCAGGTCTTTATTATGACTTCTGGATACTGTTTATCTACTGTAGACAGATCTTTTAGGCCTGCCACTTCTCTCATCTTCCTCCCTCTGATATTTTAAGGACCCACTGTACACCATACTCTAATGCAAATGGTGTCTACACCAAAGCCTGTATGAATCCCCATGCCTTTTTATTCCAGTTCAAATCAGATGGAAATAAAACATATTTTTCTTTTCCTTTTAATGCCTAAATGTTAAGATTTATAATCCAGTTTTCATCAGCTGACTTCAGAGCAAAAGTTGCAAGTGCTCCACAACATTTACAGAAATGCAGTGGAATCAAAAGTATATTTGTCTTTCAAATGTAGTACAGTTGCTCAAAAAATGGACTTAAGTACATTACATAGGTAAAGTTAGAGTCCCCGTAGTGTAGTGGTTTACACATTTGCCTTACAAGTAATAGGTCCCTGGTTCAATTCCAGGTGGGGACACAAGGTCTTCTCACAATGGAGTATTGTGTCAGGAAGGACATCCAGTGTAGGTTAACCTGCTATGGTGATCCCTTAGAGAAAATACAGGAGAGCAGCAGAAGGTAAAGTACTTAAGTAAATTTACCTGTCCACCCCTGGTTATGTGTGGACACAACACTGGGTCATTCCTTGTGTTAGGGGCCTTTTTAATGTGTGAATCATTTTTAGGTGAGTGTTACATGGTTTAATAAAACATGTGTAAGTAAACAACATAGAACCAGCTATCAGTTACCTTAGCTGGCATAAACAGTGGAAACTGGACATACTGGCTCTGTCCAAAGTTAACACCTATCAGCATGTCTAAGGCAAACAATTTAATCTTTTTGCTTTTTTAAATATGTATTACAGTGTGTAAAAACGGCATTTGTTACAGTGGGTTGTGCACAATGGCCATGCGTGAGACTTCCTACACTTAATATTAAACTTTGAGCCTCCCTGTAGCTGCACAAAGTATTTACCATGCACTGTATTAAGGTTTGCATCTTACTTTTTGCAAGAAAATAGCATACTTCCCCAAACAGCACCCCTCATTCTTTGAAAACTTACTTCCCACTGATGTAAAGCAGAAAGACTACAAGTCTTCCTGCCAGTGGATCCTGCCATTGCTGCTTTCTGCGCGAAACACGAACAGTTCCTGTTTGCTTAGTTAGAGGAATTCAGACAGAAAGCCATAAAGTGCACTGCTCTGTCTGCCGTAGCAAAGTTCACTTAAGGACCTTTGTGTTGTGTGTTGTTGTAATAACGAGGCCCATTGCAGAACTGAGAACTCTGCTTTAATAACAACTGAACTTAGAGGCATACAGAGCAGAGAAAAGTAGTTTCTACCTGTTGAAAGAATAACGGTACTTAACTAGTGCGCATGTTTAGCTACGGCATCCGTTAAGGCTCAATATTCTTCATGCTCTTTCCTTAGCTCATGCCTATTACCATAAAACATTAGGCAATCAGATTAAACAAAGTCACAGTGCCAACAGCAGTGTGACAAATGCATTCCATACTCACTGGACTTGTAATTAGGAGTATAAATGATAACCGCACGACCTAAAATGCATGCAAGTAAAATAATAATGACCAGGATCAGGATTTAACAACACCAGTCAAAACATCTCATCAGCAATGCAATCACGTTGCAAATCTTAACAATGAACTGGCTCAAACAAAGAGACCTGATCTCTGTATCTAGGATTGGGTTTACTGATATGGCCTGAGCGTGTTCTGTAGAATTGTCATTTAGCGTCAAATATTAATCAGTGGTTGAAATCTGGACCCTAGGATTCTCATCATAACTTGAAATTTGTAATAAACATGCACCCATTACAACAAAATTTTACAGTACCCAAAAAATCAGGAAACCCTGGATTACCAATTCACTTAAAAAATCTATTAATACTAAACATAAGCTATATGCCAAGGTGCACAAGTCTAATTTTG
>VUQH01031904.1:0-14466 GCA_015106775.1 Etroplus canarensis
CGACGATCAAATCCCAAACTTTGATAGCAAACAACTCCTTTTATTCTGCCCTGCAGCTGCACTGCCCCCCCTGCATAACTCTGTCTCCCTCTCTGTCAGGCCCTCCAAGGTCAGATGCACCTGTTTACGGATAACGGGGATTCTCCAGCCAGGTGTTTCTTCCGTCGGCATATACACTGTCCCCTCTCTGTCTGGCCCTCCAAGGTCAAATGCCTGTTGTTTACAGATAACGCATTCCAGCCAGCGCACACTTCTCTTTGCCTCTCTTTCCCCTTCTTAAAAACAAGGTTATGATTCATTTCAAACTATTTTGTAACATTAGCTGTATTAATTCAAAATGTTACTTGTTCATTTAACTTCAAATGTGACTTCAAACATGCATTAAAAAGCACAACAATGCAGATTGGTTATATTTGCATCAGCAGAATCATTTCAGTCTTCTGTGTCTCATCATTACAAACATGCCTTCATGATGTTCTCTCCGAGCAGAGGGCCCAGAACTCTCAATCCTATCGACATTAGTTACAGAACTTTTGCAATTTCCAGTCTGGTTTTTGGATTTTTACTGCTGAGGTGTGCTTTGCGTCTTTCCAGTATAGCCTCTATATTGTTGTTATCTGAGTTGTCTTCCAACAGTGGAGTGTGATATTTCTACACTGTTGTTTTCAGGTTGTTCATAATTTTACGGATATTATTTTGGGGTTTTTCTTTACTGCGCTCACTTTTTGTCTGTCATCAGTTGTTGTTTATGTTGAACAATCAGTTCAATGCCTGTTGCTCAGTACACCAGTGCTTCTTTTTCTTTCTTTTTTTTCCATGACATTCCAAATTGTGGTACTAGCTATGCCCAATGCTTCAGAAATACACCTGATGTATTTTTTCCCCTTTTCTCAGCTTTCGAATGGCATGCTTTTCTTCCATAGATAACTATCTGGTCTTTATTTTGGTCTACCCTTCTTAACTACAAATGCAGTCTTTACAGGTGAGAGCCATAGCTTAAACTGAGAGTGCATATTCAGGGATACTTACTGTAATGTTTAAAACAATCTTAAACGACACACCTGAATAACAAGAAATACCTATACTTACAGTACTGGAACATAAGTGACAATAGCTTGTCACTTGTTATGTTATCTGCCTTTCACATTGTCAGGGTCTTTGTGTTTTGTGTCCTCTGTGCTGTGCTCTCTGGCCAGCATTTTGTTATCTTGTCCTCGTTTTGTTTTACTTTGAAGTTTGTGTTGTCCTGTGTATTGTGTTATGTGTGCTTCCTGCCCTTGATTGTTGCCACCCGTGTTCCCTTCCCACGTGTTGCCTGTCAGTCATTTAGTCCTTGTCTATTTAAGTCCTGTCTCTCCTTTGTTCAGTGTCGCACCGTCCTGATTTGTCCCCTGGTTGTCTTCGCAATTAACTCCCTTCCTTATGTATCCTGCCCTCCAGTGTTTACTCCCTGTATCCACCCAGGTCTGATGTCCATTCCAGCCTGCGAGTGTGCGTTCTGTTTTGTTCTCAGATTAACCTTTTGGACTGTGTCTCCCTGTGTTCTCGGCTAAATAAAGCCCAGTTTAAGTTTTGCCGTCTGTCTCTGAGTCCTGCATTGGGTCCACACCTCCACACCATGAGAAGCCATGACACACATGGCTGTGGAGGAATTTTGTCCCACTCTTTTTTACAATATTGTTTCAGCATTCATTTATGCACAGCTCTCTCAGGGTCCCACCACATTTTGTTCAAGTTGAGGTCTGGACTTTGACTGGCCATTGCAACATCATTGATTCTTTTCTTTCTCAGCCATTCTCTTGTAGATTTGTTGGTGTTCTTGGAATCACTGTCCTGTTTCATGACCCAATTTCAGCCACACATTAACCGCCAGACAGATGCCCTCACATTGTCTCTAGAATACTTTGGGGTACAGAGGAGTTCATGGTCGACTCAGTGATTGCAAAGAGCTCAGGTCTGTGGCTGCAAAACAAGCCCAAATCATCACCGCTTCACCACTGTGTTTGACAGCTGGTATTAGGTTTTTGTGCTGCTATGCCTGTGCCATGTTTGTTTTGCTCCAAATGTGGCACTGTACGTTATTGCTAAACTTCCCCATTCTGGGCTCATCTGCCCAAAGGACATTGTTCCAGAACTCTTGCTGTTTTTCAGATGCAACTTTGCCATGCTGCCATGTTGTTTTTTGAGAGAAGAGGCTTTTTCATGGCAAGTCTTCCAAACAAGCTATATTTGTTCAGTCTTTTGCTATTTGTAATTTCACAAACTTTAACATTTAACATGCTAACCTGCAATTATATTAATACTCTATCATTTCTCTCTTTCTTCTGCTTTTAACCTCCCCCCTTTCTGACCTTTGCATCCTCCTTTTCATACTTGCATCTTCAACTTTTTTTTTTACCTTTTTCATATCAAATTTTCATGCATCCTACTTTCCTTCCTTTTTAACTTCTATAATGCTACTGTAAACTGTTATGCAGTCAAAAACTAAAGATAATATAAAGGTGTATATTTTACAACGAACGTGTTAGGTACATATTCATCATACACATACATAAACACAACAAGTCCTGTAAACATGAGACAGACTCAGAGGGCTAGCACACATGCGTATGAGAGTAGTTATTATTCATGCCCCATTAGCACAGGAGTTTATTTTATACTGTACAGATGTGTGCAGTGGCCAGACATTAAATGCAATATGATGATACACTATCTTAGTATATCCCTATTAGGGCTGTCAGAATTAATGCATTAATCGAGATGAACCAATCTGCATGATTAATTTGATTAAAAATTTTAATGCAATCAACGCATGCGCAGCGCACAATGACCCCAAAATCCCATAATTCCACTCACTCAGTAGTGCGGACTGGTGTACCAGCGCTACCTGGTGGCAGTACGAACTCGATCAAGATGGAGCATACTTGTCCTCTCGATGGGGAGTACAAAAAATTAAGACGGAACAATCAACTGACAAAGTAATTTGCAAACACTGCATTTCACCAAAGCACTTTCATCTTAAAAGTACTACATCAACATAACACATACATTAATCGGTGATTCCCTACAAGTTCTTTGGGGTCGGTGATGCCTGGCTTGTGCCAAACCACTCTCACAAATGTCGGAACCTCAGTAAGTCTACCTTTGAAAAATGGTATGTTTTATTTATTTTTGTTATTCTGCAATCTGGCACCATATCTGTTATTTAGTGTAAATGAAACATATTAAGTGTATAGATCGCCTTCTGTCATTAGTCTTTTGGGCCCGATAAATTAAACCACAATTATTAATGCATGGGCATTAATTGTGATTAATCTAAATTAACCCACAGTGGCCCTGTGATCAATCTGATTAAAATTTTTAATCATGTGGCAGCCCTAATCATTACATAAAATGCATATTTTGTATTTGTACCATAAATTAAGATGAACCTAATACGGTAGAATGTGAGCTTTCTCATGTCATCCTATATTTATGAAGGAAAAAAAAAAATCATCCGATCAATGATTCAACAGGTGCAGTCCAAGTCCACAGTTACACAACAACAGTAATAAAGTTAAGGATTGCTGAAATTGTCCTTCAAGACTAATTTGTACCCAGAGATGTTACCATTAATATACTATACTATGTATTTGTATGCAATTACAGCATGCTTTGTTTGTATTTTATATATATAGCATATCAAGAAATTCTTGCAGAGATACATGAAGGAAACAGACAATTATTGGTGTATGCACACGATATACAATGTGTTTGTGTTATAATTTAAAATGTGTTTGTGTAAGTCTGTGAGTCCTTGTGATAATCAAAGTGTTATTCAATCATGTTCAAACGTACAACATCTGTGACACTGCTCATGCTCAACAATACTTTCCCCAGATTTCCCCACAGGACTTGTGCTACTTCACACTGACAACCACTTTGGAGCCATCAACAAACAAACCTGAGCACACACCATGACAGGTAATTCTGTTACACATAGAGCACAAGCAACCACACATATATGCCCACACAAGCACTTTCCCTGTGCTATCGAACAAACACAATACCCCAGTAAGCCCTTACATGAGAGTACATACTAAATGCACACCCAAACACACACAGTCAAAAATGTTCTTAGACAAATATTTTTTACTCAGGAGCTCACACAATTGCTCTATTACTGTATATACTACATAACAGTATATACAACAATTTTAAGACACCCACTTCAGTTAATGAAAGGTTTATATGATATCATAGATACTCCATAATGAACTAATTATTTTTCCTTTACAAAATGCTGAACCAAACCAGAACATCAGTGATATAGTAGCTCATCCAGTTGCAGAAAGAATCACACAAACTAATGAGAATTAAAATCTATTGAAGAGTCAAGGAGGCTCGTAAACAGTCATATCTAAGACTCTAGTTCCTGACTGGCCCTAACCTAGCTTTAAGACATTATTATGCCGTAAATAAACCTAATGACGGCATTTATGTATAGATGAAACACACAAACACACAATATTAACCCTACAATCAACACCAATACTCTTAAGAGTTGTGATTCTTGTGAAAATGGAAAAGTGTCCATAAAATGACAAATGGGACTTTGAGCACAATTTGGGTGAAGACCCATTATTTGATCACTGTGTGCAAGTTTCACTAAAATCTGACTAATACTCTAGAACGAGTAGCAATTTTTGTAAAAGTGGAAAAGCACCTGTCTAACAACAAATATAACAGATCTTGTCACAATTTGGTTGAAAACCATAATCATTGTGTGCAAGTTTGATTAAATTCTGATCAATATGGTAGGAGGCGTATCAATTCTCACAAATTGTGGATGGACAGATGACCGACACCTCACCACTGCATTAGCTCATTGGTCCCTCAAGAGGGTGAGCTAAAACAAATAAAATAAAATAAACCTCTAAACAATTTTCCTTAATATACCTTCCAAGGTAATTTTGCATTCTTCCCGATTCATACACTCATAAATATTTGGTGCATTGGTCCAGTTCTGTTCTACAACACATTTCCAGTTTAGAAAAAGTTGCAGGCACTACAGAAAAGGAATGCTTGTTATGAAGCATTTACTGCTCAGTACTCTCTTGCTCAGAAAGAGGGACAGAGGGAGAGAGGGATTCCAACTCTAACTCTCTTTTCCAACTGCAAAATTAAAGCACTTGAAAAGTACTCCCTATGGGGTACTCGGTGGGCTAGTGACTATAAATTCTCTTTCCACTGGAAGTATAAAAATCCCATTTTATTAAACTAGATAAAGGTGTAGAATCCTATCAGTGGACCATAAAGACAATATGTTCATTCCACACTACAATGCAAAAATTCAGACCCAGTGAAGTAAGCCAGTTAAATTTTTCCAAAAAAGTAACTGCACTCTCAGTAAATTGTTCCACTCTCTGCTAGGCCCAGAACCTGCCAAACATAGGAAATAAGTTTTTTTCTTTTATTAATAAATATAACCTGTCTTTTTGTGAATGATACAACACCTAATGAACTGTAGGAATTATTTTGTGAACTACAAACACATAAACCCAACCACACCTACATCATCAACTTGTTCTTTGATGACAGAACTACACCATATTGTATAAAATGAGTTGTAAATCAATTAAAAATTAAGGGCCATTTCAAATGGGACACATTATTAATACTAACTGATGTACTGTGTTGTACTCTCACTTTACCTAAGCAAAAAAAGAGAATTTATGTTATATTCCACAATATGCAACATTAACAAGTAATTATAGTGAGACATTTACAGTTTTAAGTAGTTTTATTTATTAGGCAATATTGCTTCATGTGCATTGTTTCTCCTCTCTGTCTCAGTAAACAGTGGAGGTTGTGTGTAATCATCTACACAACATAACCTGAATAACTCCAGTCATGTTAGCTCTCTGCTGGCATTAATCAGAGCCTGGCGTATTAATGAGAGCGCGGCAGCTAGCTAATTACACCCATAGATTCTGCAGCAGCCCATTAAATATACAAATGACAGAATTAAAGAGCCCAGCCTCTTCTGATTAATCTTTAAATGGGGAAAAACTAATGATGTCTGTGCAAACTTTCCCTTCACACATTTTTCCCCCTCTCCTCTCAACGTCAGTGCCTAGCAATCAATCATATTAATTAAGGAAAAATAATTTGTATCATTTAACATTTCCCTCTTTCCTGCTTAGTTGTTGCAGTAGCAGCAAGTGCAAAGCAATGTACTGTTTTAGATGTGTCTGGATATTATCCAAGTCTATTTGGTCCTGAATTATTTTTTCTATTTTTTCTAAAATATTTGTTTGATGTTTCATCTCTCTTCATTTACTGTGTGTTTAAGAAATGCATCTGGATTAGCAAAAAATATAAGCAGGATGTCATCCGCATTTCAAACAGCCCATTTCAGGCCTAGTGAAGAATTACAAAGGTGAGGAGAGAGGACTGTGTAATCTATTTTGACCCATTTCAATTTAAATAAATTATTTTTTAAATAATAACATATGTCTGTCTTAACTGAGATGCACAGTGTCCTTAATTCAAATATGAACATGGATAGTAGGAAGTAAGGGGAGCTTTAGCTACAGAAAGATAATAAATAAGATGAATGAACTAACATGCGTTTCTTGAAACAAGCACTTAAGAGGTTATTCATGTCATGGCATGGCTGCATACAGTTATAATCTTGTTTTACGTAAAGTAAGATTCAGTGTGGTAAATATTGACCTAAAGTACCCTTATTAAGCATTAAGAAGCATCTTTAAACACAAGTGACCAGACTTCATTTATGGAACATGCACTCCTATCATAATAACTGCACATAGAAAACAACCTATTTGGCAAAAAAATAAGTAAAATAATAATTTTATTAAAGTGGCCATAAAATAACAAGTGAAAGGGCAAGTATCATGTGATTTTACATGATGAATAATCTTGACCCTAACTAAGTTTTAAAATCTAGAATACTGACCCTGCTCAAAGATGTGATGTGCCCTTGATTTGCATGCTTAGGATATAGAAAGCCTGAAGAAAGAACATCAACAAATTATTGATATTCGCAAGATGATGCATAATGTTGACCAAGAAAAATGATAATTTGCTGTTTCATACAGAGGGCAGCTCACGATCTTCTGAGGCATCAATGTTGCTGAACCAAAAATTAAAAAGTTCCCTTAAGATTCCAAAGAACCTCATTTCAAAGTGATGCCTTGTGAAATCTTGGTGATGTGTGCTAAATGACACATGATGGGGCATGGCAATGTACACCTGAACAGAATAAATCTAAATTTTCAGCTCATAGAAAAATTTTACATTTGTCATTGCCTAAGTTACAAGGCTTCCAAAAGACATCACCAATTGACGAGTCTCTCCTCTGTGATCAATTGACTCTCGAGGGGGCATTACACTGCATTACATTCATAATCCAATTTGGCTTTGATTTGTTCGCTGTTCCGTGTGCTTCGATGGGAATAATTGTCTGTAGATGATGCTATTAGTATTGATGGTTGTAAAAGGGCGATGGTTTGAGGACTGCCGACACATTGATGGTCCAGAATAGATCCGGTCTGAAAGTGATTGTCTGATCCATTACCCTTTATGAAGGAGGAGAGTGGAGGAGATGAGAAGCGCCCCTCAATAGCAAAAATCATCATCTATTTGCTGGCAGCATTCAGAGAGATCTATTTACCTTTATACCAAAGAAAAAAGAAGGAGATCAAAAATCCTGACTCTTTGCTTTGGGATAAAAACCAGAGTACTCAATGAGCAAAGAATACGAGAACCAAGAGTAAAGAGTATAATACGGGAAACAGATTTTGAGATTTCTTAATATGTCAAACTTGTTGGGTGTTTCTGATTTGTATTAACACAATATTTATTAAAATATTTGAAATAAGACACTCCCCCAGCATTTTAAGTGAGTTCCTTTTTTTTTATGAAGACCATCACTGAAAACAAGAAACTTTTTTTAGGATGAACATTTCTCAAAAGTGTACAAAATTCCACTGTACGGAAATAAATTAAAGGATCAGAAGAAGGAGATCAGAGATATGAATAAAACAAGAACAAATCTTATCTGAACTGTGAGCTTTTTTAAAATTAGTTTATAAATATTCTTTAAATTGCATTGGTATTAGTTATAAATGTTCAGTCTACTCTTTGGGTCCTTAGGCAAAAGTTAGTTTATTATATGAAGAAAAAGCAGAGGTGATCATGAAAATAACTGAAAAAATATTTCATAATATTTGAGTTTCTCTTTAAAAAACATAACAAATGTGTGCACTTGAAACAGAACAACCTTCTCAATGTCATGCAAACAAGCAAACATAATAAGAAAGACACTGACGAGTAAATATGAATTTCTTACACTGAACAATTGTCAACAAATTCTGCAATCAGTGAATTGCAAAAGAAAATGTTACGAGTAAAAAACATGGTTTGTTTGTCTCTGAAGAGAAATACTTTCATTCTAATGAATGGGTAATTTTAGATTTGAGATGATTATTTTTTAATCATTTTTTAATGTTTAAATGTAGCATACTTCTAGAATTGAACACCTACTTATTTACTACTTACTGTCTGCAATCAAGGTCAAAACATCTGCCTGCTTTCTGACTGTAAACAGCATGTTCCTACATCTGCATAATAAAGGAAATTAAATGCATACTCAGATAATGTAGTCTAATGACATATTCTCTAGATTGTAAGCTTAAAATATGTTAGATTAACTTAAGTCTCCTGTAGTGTAGAGGTTTAGGCATTTGCCTTTGCGAGAAAAAGGTCCGTGGTTTGAGTCCAGATGAGGACACACATCCCTCCCACAATGGGAAAATTGCATCTGGCATAATTACCTGTGCAGATTCATCCACTGTGGCGACCCCTTAGGGCAATACAAGGGAGGAGCTGAAGATGCTTTCTTTTAATGAAGAGTAAACCGACCAGCTTTATGGATATTTGGGTATTTTAGATGGAGTATGATTATGTGACCAACACATAGAGCTTTATCGGCTTAATTACATGTGGTAATGGTGAGAAGCAGAATTAAATGGGAAAACTTATCTGCACAAAGTCAGGACTTTGCCACATACTTTAAAAAAATTCTTGCCCTATGAACGATTTTTGACTTTTTACAGTATCACACAGTCTTAAACATCTTGGAAAGGTGTTCTCTTCACACAGAAAGACATTACTGGTGATACAAGGTTTGTAGGGACAGTGAAGTAATCTCAAGTGGCATCAAAGAGCTTTGCTTGCTCAAATCCCACTGATTAGTATCAGCAGTCATTAATTATGAGCGTCAGACTGGGTGATGTTCTCAGATGAAGCAGAACATGTTTGGCTGTGCAGCTCAACCCTCTAATGATGCTGGTAAACAGAAAGATAATTGTCCTTTAAGATGACTGGAGAAGTCATTCTAAAGGAATGTCACTAGAAAACTGAGAAGAAGAGACCACAGTGGAGGCAGTGAACACCAAAAAAACATAGACTTATATGTATGCATGCTGTCACATACTCACATGTACATTACATAGAAATGCAGACAGATATACCATCTATTTACTGATACACAGACGGACATGTGAACATACCTAGATATAATTTCTTACCTGTGAAGTCTGTGTTGCTGGGAAGGATGTCACTGGGAAACTGATAGTAACTGTTTCCAGGAAATCTCGTTCCTCTAACAACTGGATCTTGTGGGTCAGAGAGAGAGACATCTGATCTCTCCACCTAAAAAAAAAAAAATTAAATTGATCATGGATAATTATCATACCTGGTATCTAGTACAGCAACAGTACTAATTGCAGTTATGAAATGAGGTTAATTAGTATAACATCACATGCTGAAATTCTCAGAAAATATTACAATTACTGCCAAAAAAATTGTTAGTGGCAGTGGCTTAGACTGGCCAGTTTTCAGAACAAATGACCGTGTGTATATTAAACATCACAAGGCAACCAGGTCCTATGTGCTTGCACTCTCAGCAGTGTACAAATCCTCTTTCTCACAACTTTCCAAATATTGGACTTCTTTGTCTAACCTACTATTATTTCCCTGCTGTAGATGTATCCTGTATAGAAGACACAGAAGAGTGTAACAATACACATAAAGTTCTCACTTTTTCTGTGTAGACAGTGTGGATAATGAGAAGAGAGACACACACAGTTTCTTTCTCACTTCCAGCATGAAGAGAATGTAATGTAGGCTAATGTAGCTCATTTTAAAAAAATCCCCAGTGCTTAGCTTACAGTATGATTACACAGGTAGAAACTTAAGAATCACAATTAATCATTCATTGACAAAATCCATCAAAAATAAGCAAAAATGGAACAAGAGTCTACAGCCTTACTAGCAGCACCATGCTGAGCTAAAAGGTGGCACGTAAGCAGTAGCAGATATATGAAGTTTACCTTTTGTTTGTGTGTGCATGTGGGGGTGTGTGTTAACACATTTGCTAAACATTTGCTAAACACCAAACACAGAATACAACTGACACTGCAGGGGAATTTCACCGATTTTGCATGAATTATGTTATAAAAGAATATTGAAAAACACTGTAATTTTGACCTGATGATGGAGCTAGATAAAAGTTGGAGGTCTACCAAAGAGGTCAGAGTTAATTCTGATGGGCCTTTAATGCTTGTAGCATATTTAATAGTTATTTACCAAAAAGATGTTAAGACATTTTGTTCAAAACCACAGAAACCATGCACCAAATTGCATGTGCCATTATGTAGATTTTGAGATATTTTAGAGAGTTGCAAACACTGACATGCTGGTAGCACTAGATAAACTGGTTCTACTGATGGCTATCAATCTTTTCATCTTAAGCTATACCATATACATGCCATAGTGTCATGGTTGTGGCTAACATGGATATCTTCTTCTTTCAGTTGCTCCCGTTAGGGGTTGCCACAGCGAATCATCTACCTCCATCTCACCCGATCCCTTGCATCCTCTTCTCTCACACCAACCTTCTGCATGTCCTCCTTCACTACATCCATGGACCTTCTCTGTAGTCTCCCTCTGGTAGTCCTGCCAGGCAGCTCCATCTTCAACATCCTTCCCTCCTCTGAATATGTCTAAACCATCTCAGCCTTCTCTCCATCTTATCAACCAGCTCTCTCACTTTACCAGTCATAGCCCCTACATTTAAAGTCCCTACTCTCACCTCCATCCTCCTACCTTTCCTTCTCTCTCTCTCTGCCTCTAACACACTTTCCCCCTCTCCCCCTCCTTTGTCTTTGGTCAACAGTAGCATAGTTTCCAACGGCACCCTGTTGGCTAATGGGACCAGAGGCGGTCGTTGTTAACCCAGGCCGTGACCAACAAGTATGGAAGTCATATTATTCAATTCGAATCAATTCAAGTTTATTTATATAGGGTCAGTTCACAACAAAAGTCATCTCAAGGCACTTTAAACTCTAAGGTAAAGACTGTACAGTCTTAAAGAGAAAACCCCAACAATCAGACAATCCCCTATGACCAAGCACTTGGCGACTGCGTGAAGGAAAAACTCCCTTATAAATCTGCATATTCCATTTGGCAAAGATTTTACGCCGGATGCCCTTCCTGATGCAACCCTCCTCATTTGGGAGCGGTACTAGGAGTACACTGGCTTGTGGGCCCCTGTGGCTGGGTTGTGGCTGACGTGGATATAGGTTTGGGAAATGGCTAACAAACTAGCTTGTTGCTGTAGATTTCTGTATACAGGGAAACATAAGACACACACATTTACACAACTTGCATAACAGAACTGTGCGTAAACCAGTGCTTTTACCTGATATAGTGGATATGGTCCATTAAGCTGGGCTGGTGGGTCCCAGTCTATCTGAATGGTAGTTTCATTTACTGGATGCAGCCGAGGTGACAACAATCCTGATGGTGCTAAGAAGTGGAAGGTAAAGAAAGACCAGGAAAAACAGAAAGTGAAAATCAAAGTGATTTACTCATTGATTTAATTTCAGTCATTAAATAAAGGAATGAATTAATTAATTATTTAATTAAGTGTATGTTGAGAACAAAGTTTATTACATCGGAAGAACACAAATCAGTAAATGAGACTTTTATCTATATGTAGTTGCTCAACAGTACATGGCATCTTTTGAGGAATTTTTCCTTTTATAACTTATCAGATATTTTCAGTGGGTGACAGGTTCAGACTGCAGGCAGGTAAGTCTAGCAGCAGGACTCTTGCTATAGAGCAACATGATTGTAATATATTACTTCTCTGAAAAAAGTAGTTCGGATGGCATCATATGTTGTTTCAAAACCTGTTCACCTGTATATATTACACATTATCAGAGACATGCATGTTACCCATGTCATGTGCTAAAAAGCACCCCCTTGACATCACAGATCCTGGTTTTTGAACTACAAACTGATAACAAGCTGTATGATCGCTAATTTTTAGCAAAGACAGGGCATCTATGATTTTCAAAATGAATTTGAATTCAATATACCACTGGTCAGTTTTAGAGCCTTAATCTAACTTAAAGAAACTCAACCCCACGGAGCAAAATGGTATTTCTGCACCGTGCAGTTTTATTTTTTCCTATTTGAATGAGTTTTAACTTGAATTCCTGGATGCAGTGATAAACTAGCTTCACTGACAATAATTTTCATAAGTGTTTCTAGGCCCATGAAGAGCTTGTTCCTTGTGCTGAGAGATTTGTTCAGATTCTTAAAATCTGGTGATATTATGTAATTACCAATTCCCAGAAATTCAACTAGTTTAACTACTTATCCACATCCACTGTCACAGAGTGGTGAAGCTCTCCCCATCTTAACTTCTAAAAATCTCCGCCTCTCTGGGATGCTCTTTCCAAGGGTTGACTTCAACTCACAATATTGTGCTTTCAGGCTCATTTCCCATCCATTTGAATCTTACCTATTCAGATGCTTTATCTATATCCCATCCTTTTCTTGACATGGTCAGTTGATTGTCTTATCATTAAACAATCTTCCCAGTATTGTGTTTCTCCATTTTCAACTTCTTTAAAACATGTTGCTGGCATCACATTCAAATATTCTTAAAAAAAATAGTATCATGTTTCTCTTCTAATATTTGAATGTGTTTTCTTTTTGATTTGCAATTAGTTGAATTGTGTTTTTGTTTAATTTTAGAGTACCCTGCCCTTTATCCATTCCTTCATTTATTCATTCAATTTTTAAGAAAAATTATCAAAAAATAAACAATGCTACAAGACTGGTAATTATAATAAGAGCTGTGGCATTAATAACATAGTCAGATAATGCACGGCACTTGCACATTTCTCCATTTGTCTCACCGTTTTAGAAACAAGACTGTATATTATAGCTCCATACCACAGCTAACTTACGTAAAAACAATCAAAAAAATTTAAGGGCAGTTATGAATAAATACATTTTGTGCCAAAGTAATTGCATTTTTCTCCAGTATAAGCTTATTTCTTTCACATTGGACAAAAGTCCCATTTTCATTTAATAGATGATCAATTTAATTTCTTTCACTCACTCAAGATGTTAAATTAAATGCCCTTTGAAACATTCTGTAAGGTACTGAAGCCACAGTTTCAACACATATCATAAATAAATCTACCAGAGACTGGCTGATATAGGGAGGAGAGATTTATAGAAATGGAAGAAGCATGGCAAGTGATGGACTGGTGTAGTGATGGGAAAGATGTGTGTGTGCATTAAGTGTCATTCCATCATAGTGTTTCTGTGTATGTGTGTGGGTGTGTTTCAGTAATTGTCTAAATGGTTCGCGGTAGGAGTAAATTAGCTCTCAGTGACATCCATGCAGACCATCTTTAGTGCGAGTTCTAACAAAGCTCTTAAAAAGAAAGTGGACAGCTTGTTTGGCGCCTCATCTTGGCACATCAGACCATAAATTAATGCCAATCGATAGCTTACCAGTCTATTGATATTGAGGCAGGGTGACATTTAGAACACTGTCAGTGCCACACACATAACTACATGTGTTAACATGGACCTTGTTTTAAACTGTGGTGTAGTTTGTTTGTTTTTTTCATTTAATATGTGCCATGCCACAAAATACATTTTTCCTTTTGATATTATGGTATGGACGGCACAGTGGTGCAGTGGTAAGCAGACAGGAAGAAGGTCCTAGGTTCCAATCTGCTGGCCAGCTAGGGCCTTTCTGTGTGGAGTTTGCATTGTTCTCCCTTTGGCTGTGTGGGTTCTCTCTGGGTACTTGGACTTCCTCTCACAAGCCAAAGACATACATGTTGGGTTAACTGGTGGTTTTAAATTGGCTGTGTAAATGTGAGCGTGAATGGTTGTCTGACTTTCTGTGTCAACTGTATGCTCAGGAGGGAACCTATCTAGGGTGCACTCCACTTCTTTCCCAATGACAGCTGAATGCATTGTTAGTGAAGGTATTACTTACCTAAGATGCCTCAGCACATGTCACTTGTGTTCAAGAAAAATGAGATGGGACTGATTTAAAACTACAGGGAAAATAGTTATTTT
>VUQH01031904.1:23163-44839 GCA_015106775.1 Etroplus canarensis
GTTCTGTCTTGTTTTCTGTTCCTGTTTGATTTTGAAGCCTGTTGAGTCTTGTGCATCTGTGTTCAGATTACTTCCTGCCCCTGATTGTTGTCACCTGTGCGCCTCTCCCTCCTGTTTCTCGTTTGCTCGTTAGTCTGCGTGTATTTAGTCTCTGTCTCTTTTCAGTACAGTGTTGTGTTGTTGATGCTGACAGATGTGTTTCTGCCCATGTGTGAGTTTCTGTTCCTGAACCTGGCTTCGGCTTTTGGACTTTGTATCTCATGTGTGTTCTGGCTAAATAAAGCCCTTTGTGTTAATCCTGCCTGTTTCGGAGTCCTGCACTTGGGTCCTCTCCACACTCTCACATGGAAAACATGACACCATGTTATGTTAATAAATAACAGGCTTTGTTCTGGCAAGCCTTCCATATAAACCACTCTTGCTCAGGATTTGACCTTTTGATGAATTTGCTTGAAAGTCTACCTCTGGTAAGATCAGCACCTGTCCTGAATGTTTTTCACTTGTGAATAATCTTTATTGCTGTAGAACGATGTACTTCTTGTTCAAAAAAACCTGAATGCTCCAGCCCAGAAAACTGCCAAATCTTCTAATTTTTATAGAAGTGATCACACTGGCTGAAGATCAATTAATCAACTGCATTTGATTACCAAAACCTGGCTGCTGATTACCATCTTAATTCCTTCTGAAGCAGTAAGGATGTATTTAAGTTTTTCACCCACAGCTTCAATATTTTACCTTACTTTTTGTTAAATAAATAATGAGAGGTATGCCATGTTTTGTTGTTCATATCATGTTGTAGTTACCTAATTTTAAGACCCACTAAGGACCAGATGATTTTTTTATGTCCTGATATGTAAAATATGCCTTTCGGCTACTCCCTTGTATTCTCCACCAAGGGGTCACCACAGCGGATTAATTTGCACTGGTAATTTGGCAGAGGTTTTATGCCGGATGCCCGATATGTAAAACCTTCAAATTGAAAAAGGGTGCTCTTTAATTTTCATATGACTGTAAATAATCTTTCTAACTTGATTTCTCGGCAACCAACATTTTTTTTACTCAACTTGAGGCAAGCTCAACACTTTTTTGGTAGTTTGCTCTACTAATTATTTCAGATTTTATGTGTGACTGTGCTTACCTGGCTAACAACCGGTGGAGCATAGGGATTGTTGGTCTGTTCAGTGAGTAAGTTGACCCGATATTCTGTCACCTGTCCTCTGGCGATGGCCCCTTGATCCTCAGCAGAGCTCCACATAACTCTAAAACTGGTGGAAGACAGTGCAGATACTTCTGGAGGAGCCATAAACTCTGGGACTGAAAAAATGGAAATATATACACTATTATTTGCAATTTATTACAGATGAACTAATCACACACTAATAAATCACAAGTTATGCATGGAAATTTACTTTTAGATCAAATGATTTCATAATGCTGAACATCTAAAAAATACCAAATGATTAAGTAATGTACGACACTGTTATAAATTCTGGACAATAAAATGTCTTAAAATATTGTTCGTTGTACAGAAAAATATATAGGCTGTTGTGAAGAACTAGGCTGCAGGAATACAAGTAGCTACCACTAACGTCAGCAGAATGCAGACTATTTTCTCTTACCTATTTTATATATTTTAATTCATCAGTTCACAGCCAGTAATTTTAAAAGTGACTCACAACATATCAATGCACATTGTACTATTTTCATACTTAGGTCTCTATGCCACAATAGCCCTGTCCTGAAGGATTATGTATTCCTGAATTCCTGTCAAATATCAAATACTGTCACTGAATCACCACAAGTTCAAACAGCAACACAGCTGGAAATGTCTATAGTAGGTTAAACAACAGCAGTAGCCCAGATCCAAACAACAGTCCATCCAGCCACAGCTTCACCACTTCAGAGCCAGGCAGATCAGCTACAGCTAACCAGCAGCTGGATGCTGCCATAGATTAGGATTTTTTTTTAAAAAAAAAAGAAGGACCAATAAATGCAAAACATAAAATGCAATATCATCTTTCCTTTTTGTAGTTGTCGTGGAGTCTATCCCTTACTTAACTGGCATTGGATTATTATTGAAAAGTATATCTTGAGGTATCATAAGTTATCGCAAGGTAAAGCAAATCTTATTACAAGATAAAGCAAAACTAGTCCTCAAAGACCTAAGATGACCTTTCAGGGGCTCCACACCTTAGGCACATGTATGCAGATGCCAAAAAATATACATAAAGCAGTAATGTCAGGATTTTATCAGAGGCAGTGCAGACATTCACAGCGAGGCAGACAGCGGCCTTGGTTTCTGAACAACAACTCATGTTAACTTTCCTGCTAATGTTTCCTTTTTATTCATCTTAAAAATTTGTACTGCATCTCCGCTAGTGTAACAAGGACCAAACACATCTTTACAAGCAAAAAATATTGCTACACCAGTTTGCAGAGTAAAGCAAACTTGGCCAGTATGCATCCATCATAAATCTGACCATGTGATTTCTTGACCTTTGACCCCATATCGTAAATGTTAGCGCATGTTCTACCCATTATAGATATTAACCACACAAGATATAGTAAAGAACCAGCAAACCAGTCAGCTCCTATTGTGGCAATGATAGTTTCATTGAGGACCCCATGTGACCTTGACCTATGACCCCCTGACATCAAAAACATTGTCAGTTTTTCCACCCATCATAGTAAATAAGTCAGCAAAGTTTGTCTAGCAACCAGCAGCTAAGTAAGCTCCTACAATGATAAGAATTATATAGTCAGCCTCTTCTTTTACTGTATGTGTAATTAGAGCCTGTGTTGGGTTACTTTTAGTTATCATAAAGAGAACCTGTTATGTTTATTAAACTGACTCTCTTAGATTGTGTCGCTGGACAGTGGTTTCACTGGCTATGCTAAATCATTCTAATTAATGGTAAATAATCCTGAATAATGCAATATTTCCTCATAGTCATACTAACAAAATTTGATTGTGAACTTTTGTAAAACGTCTCATCTTCAACTGGAAATAGCAACAAGATAAGCTCATATAGGTCAAAAAATTGAGAATGGACTTAAATCATCGATTGCATTCTCTCTAGGTTAGTCTATCATTAGATTTGCCTCAACAATAATTTCCCCACTTGCCCTCTGAATATTAAATAGTGAGTCCAATTTTCTTAGATGATGTGTATCTTGGAGTTTAACCTGAAATGTCTTGCTAATCTCTGAGATGTAGAGGATTAAACTGCCAAATCCATTTATCATGTCTTAATATTTTAGTGATTTTTTTTCTTTGACTGCCACATAACACATTAAAAATGATGTTTTAGTTAATCAAAAATAAAATAAAAATTCTGACACAAAGACATACAGTAAAAGCGGTTAGTGGATATTATGTGGACTTAATGGATTTAAGTATTTCATAATTCTACGGTTGTGATAGCCACTATTACATGACAGATTAGAGAGAAAGATTCTTTATTCTACTGTTGATGCCATCTAACTGTGAAATATGCTGTGAAATGTGATTCATGGTAGACATAACCACAATCATATTCTTTCTTTCTAACTCGGCACATGTATGCGCACAAACACTGACACACATTTTGCATTTAAAATGGTGTTATCATATGCTTGTTATCCAGACACATAGCTCAGAGTGATGTTGGAGGCAATCGTTTAGTCCTAATGAGCCATATCATCCCTTTGAAATTCAAATACCTTAATGAGCTTCCCCTCCCCCACATGCAGTTTTTATTCCCTCCTTCCTTCCCCACTTTCTTTTTCTACAATCTATCTGACAAATACCCTCTAATTTTTATGTTGTACAAAGGATTATTTATCTACCAGCAATGGCATCCAGTGCATAACTATATTTTGACCAAATCATCTCTTGATTATAGATCTGTTTTTTATTTAGATCAACACTTTTCTGCCAACAGAAAAGTGTTGATTTCTGTAAATGTAAACCAGCTATGTAAACCGGCTGACAATTTCCATCTAAGTTTTTAAGTAGTTACTAATTAACAAAATGTAGACCTCAATTTCACATTTTAGGTCAAAAATTCAAGTCATTTAAATTTCAAGTGAGAACTTTGGAGCTACTGAATGAGAATCACTTGGTGAGATTAGAGAGGTGATTTTGCTAATGGCTATGGAAGCAAATCTAACCTAAAAAATACATACTGGACTCACCACTGATCTACAAATGGCTGTCAGTTGGCAAAGAGACATCCCTTTAACAAGTATATGCAATTTTTGTCTTTGGGCAAGCCCCTTTAAGATGGCTATGAAGTCATTTTCTTTGTTGTTTAATATTGTCTGTAAAACAGAATTTATTGCAGCACTTTAGATATCTATTCAGACTTTATGCAATTATTTCTCTGAACCTAAAAAAGACCTTCAGCTGCTCCTTTGTGGTTCCCCAAGGGGTCGCCACAGCGGATGAATCCGCATAGGAAATTTGTCACCAATTTCACGCAGATGCCCTTCCTGACTCAACCCTCCCATAGTGGAAAGGACTTGAAATCAAGCCTTTCACTTGTAAGGAGAATGTGCAAGCCACAACACTGAACTTAACTTTGTTAAACTTCAATACAGAATGGTTTTTAAACATGATTATAAGCTATACAAACCTCCCTCCAAGGTGCGCATTGTGGTCCATCCAGATGTAGAACTTCCTGCAATATTTGTGCTTACAACTCTCATCTGGTAGGTTGAAAATGCCTGCAGACCTGCTACAGTGGTACTGGTTTCAGGAGGTGACATTATGCTTCTGTTGACTAGGTCTGAATCTCCTGAGACACTTGGATCAAGCCAACCAGAGCTGAAGAACACACTCTTTTCAAAACCAAGACTTGAAAGATTCTTTGACTCCACTGGTCCACGGAGAAAGACCTCATACTTTGTGATGACACCTGTGCACAAATAAAACTATTGTTAAATCAGTCTGTGGGATTAGTTCTGGTGTTTATATAAGTTCTATCTAAAAGTAACATTTCATCACCACACAATTATTTCTGAAAATAAAGTAGGAAAGCAACAACTAAAGCAAAATGGTTCTGTTTGGAAAATACTCACAAGAAAGTTTTTTGTACCCTTACACAAGACTTAATGTTAAACAGCAAAGAACCGTTGTTTACCAATTCCAGAAGCACTACTTAATATACATCATCTCTAGCATAACATTACAACTGTATAATACAGTAATGTATCTTTAAGGGAAACACAATCTGTACCTTGCTCTATAGTAGAAAACATGATGATTGTGTCTAAGTCTTGTATTTGTTGCTGGTGTGAACCTGGCTATAATCATGTGCTCACATACTCAAGTCCATTCGTTAGTAAGAAAACAACATAACAGGGATAAAATAAGGAAAGAGTATGTCACAAAATTCAGCAAAGTTATTCAAAAACTCTGTTCAGGTTTATAGGTGATCAAATGTTTATTAAATACAAAAAAAAACAATTATAAGGAAGGGCATAATGTGGAAGCTTTGTTTGCAGATCCTGCATTCCATGTCCTTAGCATACTCTTAGTTCATTACGTTCCTGTTCTTCAAACTCAGGCCAGTCTTTGTTCCTTACACTCTACATTATCAGGGGTTCATGAAGTCTTGTGGTTTGTTGCAGCTTTGCAAAGCTAAACTGCGATGCCATGTTCTTTTGAGAGAGAAGAGACTTTCTTCTTTAAACCTTTCCCAACAAACCATTCAGTCTTTATGTAACTGTATTGTCTTGAACTTTAATATTTAACATGCTGAGACCTGTAGAGTCTGAGATGTAGCTCTCAGGTTTTTGCAGTTTCTCTGAGCATTGCACATCTGACCTTGAGGTGGATTTGCTGGGACGTCTACTCCTGGGAAAACTGTGGCATTACGTTAACAAACCCAAATGCTCCAGACCTGCAAACTGCCATTGCCACTGGTCACAATGGCTGATGACCAATTGATCAGGCGCATTTGATTAGCAGCACCTGACTGCTTTCTTACCCCCTTAATTCTTATGGAAGCAGTAAGGATGTACTTAGTTTTTCACAGGTCTGCGTAGAGTTCTATGAAAGCTTTCGTTTTCACATGACTGTATATTGTGTACTCTCAAACATCATACAAAAAAAATGAAAATTTGAGATATTTATACAATTGAAACAATTAGAACACTAATTTGAAAAAAGTAAACGCTATCAATGTGTGTTTTGATTTAGTTAAATGAACTGTAACCAGACAAAGGAATCATGTTGTACAAAACTGGGAAAAATATTGTAAAAAATGCACTACTGTAGACTGTCCATATTTGTAAATATGTATTGAGAAGGTCTCAGCAATACTGTCAATTGGGCATAGGGTATGCCTGTGTCCCCCCCACTTAATGAGGAGAAACAAAAGCTTGTGTAGCCAGATGCACTTTCGTTCTGCATTTTAAAACTGATTTCTTCCAGCCAGTCACTTCACTTTCTCTTTATTTTCATAGAAGCATTGAATCCAAATCCAAGAAAAGCAAAAATCTGAATGGGTTACTTTTACTTTCAAATATCTTCTCATTTAATCCTACATTTTAGCCTGAAAGAACCATATTTCTTCTTAGTCTAAGAAAAATAATTCAGAGCCATCAGGAGCAAGGAACAAATCCAGACCAAAAAAGGAGGAGTAACATAAAGATTGCTTGATAAATATAGAGATCAAGATCAAAATGGAGATAGAGGAATGCTGCTTTAATACATGAACTGACAGTAAAGAAAGTGAAGGAAAGAGAGACACAAAAACTCATAGAAGTGGGTTTGGTATGACACTTGGAGGGAAACAGAATAACAGACGGCGAGGGAAGAAAGAGAGACATAAACCGAGAGAAACCCAGGTTGCAGGGCTTTGTCTGACACTGAGCCTTAGAGCCATTACAAAGCTCTCTGGATTTACTAAAGGCAGTTCCAGCTCAGTGTGTACTTCTTTGTGCGTGTATATTGGTTTAAGTTGATTCTCATGCTACTTGAATGACACAAGCCTGAAGCCACCCCACTCGGTGAGTATTTCATGTACAAAGTGTGTGATTATAATACTGTATTATTCATTTTGTAATATGACTTGTTATTTACTTAATATAAACACAATGCATTCATAAGTACAAAGATACGTGTACAGTGTACAGTATGTTTGTGAATTGTATTTTTCTATATTAACTGCCACATGCTATATGAGCTCAACAATATAAGTGTGTATTTTGGGGGTCATACCATTTGGCAGACTGGGAGGCTCCCAAGAAGCATGCAGTGTGTGAGGTCCTGTAGCAGTGACTCTTGGAGGGGGCTGGTTTTGTGGAGGGGCAGAGGCTGTCAGAAGAGCCAGTGGTGGGCTAGAAGTACAACCCCCTGAAGAGCATGCCTGTTTGCAAGATTAATCATATGTTATTTTCATTTTAAATAAAGGGCCATATAAATACTATAAATATGCTCAGGTAAAAAAGCAAGTTGTTTATGCATATTTGCTATATTCTTTTGAAGATAAAGTTGCCATCAGGCATCGAGACCTCAGAAAGGTGAAGAGAATAACATTTAGTTTCTTGTTAAAATAGCACCTGAGTTAGACAGAGACAGAGTTAGTACATTCTTATAAAATAATTTATTGGAAGCAAGAAAACCAAGCAGCGTAAGAATCTAAGCACAAATGACAGGAGCTAAATTGTGATAGTTAGACGTGAAGGACGGAGCATCTCTAAATAGCAGGTCTTAATGTCATTAGGTGGTTTTAATGTTGTGGCTGATTCATGTATCTTCTAACTTATGCTAAAAATACTGGCTGAACCTACCTCCAGTATTACAGTATATTGGGTGAAGGGCTTTAGATTGCTTGCCACAGCCTCTGTAGATAAGCCTGTATAGTGAATGACAGGCTCTGCCCCACCAGATGACTCTATGGAGGATAAAACAAACCTACAAAAGACAAAAATTTTGATGAGTAATTCTTCTTCGATTTATTTTTACACCATTTACAATTGTTCTACTAAGTATCTTGGTACTGTACTATGCTTCAGCTCAAATTAGTTCTGGGAAATGACGGGGCCTGCAAGATAAGATGCAGTCCATGTAAACACTAAAGTCAGTGGATAAAATAGTATGCAGTGATTCAAAGATATGGAACCAGGCTACTGCTGCACTTCATATCCCAGTTATTCCTCTGACATTTTCTTTCCACCTCAGGACAATACACTGTCAATTTGAGTCTGTGCACCTCTGTGTGTTTCTCTGCGTTCCCTAGTGTTAAGCCTCTAAATCCCCAACCACACACCCCCTTTTTTCCCCTATTTCCTTACCTCTCCACTGGGCCAGTATCATTTCGTGGCGTGCTCCAGTTAAAGCTAGCACTAGTTGGACCTGGTCTTCCCACAAGGTTTAAATGGAGCTGGGCTGCTTCAGGTGGTGCACCTAAAGTTTGGTATGAAGCTGATGCACTTACTGTCATACCAGCTACATTAGCTGTTATAAGCCAGTAAGAGTAGTTGGTAAAGGGAAACAAAGCCCTGTCTTCAAAGGATTCAGGGCCTTAAAATAGAAAAAAGGAGGAATACATAGGAAAATTAATTTAGGGAGGCAGAAGGCACAGTAAAAAATGTTTGTTGATATTAAGGACGAAAAGTGTGTGGATACATACTAAAAGGATAGCGACTTTGGATAGTATGCACTGACTGTCCATCCCTGATGAGTGTATAGTTGAGTCTGTGTGAGTTTGGGGAATCAGGTGGATGCCAAGAAAGACGAATAGAGGAGTAACTCAGAGCAACACCTACTGGCGGAGGCTGCTGGGAGGGCGCTGCACAGACAGAGACACAAATAATAACATATGCAAAGATAAAATACAAATAAAGAAAAATGGACAAATAACTAACTAAAACGCATTGCATTTTTTAATTTTCAAAAAAGAACAATAATGCACTGAAGATTACTGGATTGAAAAGACAATGCATTGGGGTGTGCTCAGGATGTGTGTTTATTAACAGACCTGTACTGCAGCCAAAGTGGTTCTCAGGATCAAAATGACTTGCCCCTGGCTGACATAAATCACACTTGTCTCCAGTTACCAGCAGCTTACATACACATATCCCTGTGTCTGGATGGCATGAACCATTGACACTTCCCACTGGGTCACATGCACATGGATGGCATCTGCTCATTAAACATAGAAAGCAAAAAGACAATTTCATTTTCTTTTATTACTACAATGTGCTGGTTGAAAATAACACGCAAGCTTACACAATCCATGCCCGGCACAAAATTGATGTTTGCAGAGTTTCAGAAATTAGTGATCACTTAAATATTTTTTCGGTAGCATATTAGCACCCAGCTTCTAAAAGTAAAAAGGTCATTCTGTAAATTCTAGTGTCTGGATGTGTTTGTGTGTTGGGGTGGAGTGGGTGAGGTGCAAAAAAGTAAATCGCATTATTAAATGTGTCTGCAAGGGTTTGCTCAATGATAACTGGGCATATATGTGAGTGAAAAGTGGTGGTTCCTTTCCCAAGCACCATGAGGGAGACACTACCATGTAGCCCATCCACCACCCTATACAGTAGCTGTGAAGGTAACTTCACAGAAACTGCATTCCCCCTCGAGTTGTCAAAGTGTGTGTGCTTGTGACTGTATGTGTGTCTGATCGTGCATGTGTCTGGGTCAGCAGTGTGGTGTTACCCACACAGGGGATGGGAAGTGGATGATCAACCGGCCAGCCACCTCACACCTTCACACAAGCACACACAGACACACAGACACACAGACACACACACACATACAAACGCACACAAACACATAAAGTTACATTTGCAATACACTCTGCTTGGTAGAGGATTTTTGGCACGCACTCACATACACATCACACAGACAGAGTGATACCATATAAACCACGTTATTGTCACACACACAGATATCCGTGAGTGTTTTTTTATTGTAAAACCTATTGTACTCACATGCTACCTCTCCCCCTCCCTCTCTCTATCAGTCGCTCTCTCAGATACACACACACACACACACACACACACACACACTTCACTACACCTTCTTTATTACGGTGTGAAAAGCCACAGCCTCATAACGAGCCGCAAATTTGTCCTGTCAACTGGTGCTCGCACAAACACAAATGCAAGCACAAATACACACACATACACAAAATGCCATAGTGACTCGACCTTCACTCCAATCCCAAGGAGAAAGAAAACACCAACATCACACCCAGTCCTTCTTTTTTCATCAGCCTTCCAAGTCCAGGATGTGTGTGTTATTTAGAGAGAGAGAGGATTTGGGAGTATTTACTGGCATAGAACATGTACAGTTTAACCAGTTTTTAACACTGTAAGGTGTGTGTGTGTGTGTGTGTGTGTGTGTGTGTGAATGAATACAGAATTCGTAAATGATAGAGGATAGTGTAATTTCATTTTTAAAAGTTGTTTAAGAAATGTATCAGCATCATGTACCAGTAACATACAGTATATGATTGAGACTAAAGCCTGCTCAAACATGATTGGTAAATGTTACTTGGAAAACAAAATGGAACAACAAAGATTCTCAATTTCATACATAGATATCCATCTATAGATATTACCACACTCTAGACAGAAATACCTTGAGATGTATGGATACACAGGACTACATCTTTCTTAGAATGTTCACATACAAATGTACGCATTTGAAATAATTTGTGTTAAGCCTACTGACTGAAGTGGGTGGAGGACTTGACATTCAGATGAATAAATCTTTATTTTGGAGTGACTCTGGGCACCAGCAAAACATTCATGAGTGTTTTGTGTTACTTTTCCTCTACAAAGAAAAAAGACAAACAATAAAAGGTAAAGAAAAGAAGACAGTGTTCAGAAGGACACAAACATAAGATCTGCATCTCTGAGTATCTTTGATACTATCCACTTCTGCAAGGACAGCCCCAGTCCTGATTTTCTCTTATTTTAAATATTCAATTTTTTCCCATTCTGTGCTTTTCATTACAAGCGTCCTTGTGAAGTAAACCCTGTTACTGTTGCTTTTCCTCCTTTCACTGTCCAATTTCTCTCTACTGTGAGGAGATCTCAGTCACAGCCTGATCTCATCCTTAATGTTTTAACACTGGAGAATACAGCAATCAGGCAAGGTCAGCTTACATACACATGAACACATACACGTACACTGGATCACCAGTCAAACAGTTTGCGGACCATCTATCTGCTGTGACACCCTGTCGAGAGGAAAGGGTGTGTGTGTGTACAACTGTTACATGGAGGTTAAGTGTAAAGTAACATTTGTGTATCTGTGTTTAAGTTTTGTGTATGAGAGACAGCCTGCAGGTAGAGACATGAGCGGTAAAGGTCAAAGCAGCTCTTAACTCATGTAAGTCATATGTCTGCCTAGCAATCTGTAAACTGTCTTTACAGACACTGCACCTGCTGTTGTGTGTGCATGTGTGCATGAGTCTGTATGTGTTTATACAGGTAGTGCAATTAATGGATAAATGGTTACAACATGTACAACTGGCAAATCTTTAACTTTAAACTCACCTGCCCAGACCAGGGTTGAATCCAAAGAACATCTCACGACACTGGTCACAACTTCGGCCTCCCACTGAAGGATGGGCACACACACACTGTCCAGTCTGGCTTTCACAACTGCGGTGCAATGCTCCAATGGGATGGCAGTCACACTCCGAACATATATCCTGATCCAGAGAGAAGTAGAAGCCTGGGAAGAGATATAAAGCAAAATGAGCATACAATTAAACTAAAGTGTAGCGTTAGGATATGAGTCTGAGAGCTCAAACTGGCATTTTGTTATTGTTTAGGTGCATTCTTTTCTATTAACTTCCTTGTTGTTTGCTCAGTTTTCTTTCTCCTTTATGAAAACAATTAAATGCAACTCTGGCACACTTTTTTAAAAGTCCATATTATGATGATTAGTAAAAACCTGACTCCCAACTTTTGCTGCTCTATGAGGTAAGTTTAATGTCAGCATTCATGTCTGGCTGCCTCAAAAATAAAAAATAAATTTACCTATACTGCTTATTATTGTGTCCCATCAATACACTTTGATAAACCCAGTGAGTTCCATATAATCCCTGATGCCAAACAATGTCCATTGTGGTTTACATTACACATAATAATGTTCTAATGCACTTTAATGATATGAAACGTATAATTGATTTTGTATTCAGGCTACCACAATTTTTAAAGTAACAATTTGTTTGTTTGCTATTTATTGTAATAAAATTTAACACAAATTCAATACATTTGCATAAAGTTACATCAAGCACTCAAGGTTCCAAATTACAAATCAATTCAGTTTTTTTTTTCTCAAGGCCTGCCAGCTGATAAACAAATTAGATATGTAATTTAGTCACTTGGGCAGGAAATACTCAATGGCTGTATACCATGTCATGAATTGGCAATTATAGAAATTAAAACAGACACTTTTCAGGAATGGAACTGCAAATGCAATGGAATATTGGAATTAAAAAGCATAATCAGATATTATAGCAAAATTGTACACCTGTTCCTTCATAAACCCAAGGAATACCAAGTTTATTTGATTTTGGTGTATTTTTAAAATGAACATTTCTCTTATTTCTGTTTTTTGCATCTTTTTATTAACATGCCAATTTCCAGCTCAGCTTGTAGTAAACCTAAAGATGGAGTGGTCGCTCTACTTTAGTGACACACTACGTACATAATCTGTTACCTCTTGTCCAACAGCACTATACAACAAATGCAAACACACACATAAGCACACACAGATGACTGAAAGAAGGCATCTCCCCCACTCCATCCCCCTTTCTTCCCTGCAGTGCTATAGTTAAGTCCTGGCATAAGCAGGAGAATCACTGAGTGGATTTCTGGCAGAAGGCACATACAAATACAAAAATGTAAGGTTTGGAGCACCACCCTTTTTCCTTCACCACTTCATTCAGAGCCATTTTTGATAACCTTTAGACAGTAATATACACAGTATCCTAATCTCTGGAAATCACTCTATTTTTTCATACATTTACTATATCAGCCATTTGTTTTCCATTTTTCTAACTCACCAGGTCGGCAGCTACTGCAGTCCTTTCCATGGTGTGTGGCGATACAAACACACTGGCCGGTGGTACTGTCACAGACTGACCCTGTGACTGTTCCTCTGGGGTCACAGATACAGGGTACACAGCCCTGGGACAAACCCTCTAAGGGGATACAAAAACACCAGAAAAGCTGAATAGATTTATACTTTTTTAACAAATTGTTATGTTGTTTCATGTGACCATACTTGGATGGAACAGTAAATGCATAACCAATATTGGAATTGACCTCAGCTCTCTTACTCTCGAGGTCTGAAGTCCTGTTATAGTAGTTGTGAGCACAGTTAGTGCACTGCGCTCCCTCTGCTCCTTCCTTGCATGGACACTGTCCAGTCCACATATCACATACACCCCCTGGAACAGTTCCACTCATGTCACACACACACGGCAAACAGCCCAGAGAGTTTCGTTGCTCCAAGGTGTGATAACCATGACGGCAAGAATCACAGCGAAGGCCTTCTACGTGTTCCTTAAAAAAGAGACAAGGAGAATGTAAACATTTCATTCTAAACTTGTTATACTTAAACTGTCACAATTTGACACATTTTTAGGGGGTAGTAAAAAAGGAAATGTTATTGGGCCTACCAATTTTACTATAGTGATAAGCCAGTTTATCTTTATCTGTATGATCAGATGCTACCATCTTGATCTTTCTTGAGGTTGAGATTATTTTTTCTTAGATAAACTTAAAAATCTTTTTTTTATTACAAAATCAAAGCCAAACATTTTGTAGCTTACATTCACTATCCACTTCATTAGATACACCTTGACAGTACCCCCTCTTGCTTTCAAGACTGCCTTAATTCTTTGTCACATACATTCAACAAGTTGCCAGAAACTCTCTCTGACATGATAGCATCACGCAGTTGCTGCAAATTTGTTGGCTGCACATCAATGATGAGAATCACCCAGTCCACCACATCCTAGAGGTGCTCTATCGGATTGAGATCTGGTGACTGTGGGGAACATCTGAGTACAGTGAACTCATTGCCATGTTTAAGAGACTAGTTTGACATGATTTGAGCTTTGTGGCATGGTGAGCTATCCTGCTGGAAGTATCAATCAGAACATGGGTATACTGTGGTCATAAAGGGATGGGCATGATCAGCAGCAATACTCAGGTAGACTGTGACAGTTAAAGGATGCTAAGCTGGTACAAAGGGGCCAAAAGTGTACCAAGAAAAAAAAAATTCCACACCCTTACACTACCCAAACTGTTGATACAAGGCAGGATGGATCCATGCTTTTATGTTGCTTACGCCAAACTCTTATCCTACCATCCGAATGTTGAAAATCAAGGCTTATCAGACTAGGCGATGTTTTTCCAATCTTCAATTGTCCAATTTTGTTGAGCCTGTGTTTCCTGTTCCTAGTTGACAGGAGTGACATCTGTTGTGGATCTCAAGTTTTGATGTGCTGTATGTTCAGAGATACTCTTCTGCATACCTTGGTTGTTACAACTGGTTATTTGAGTTACTCTTACGTTCCTATCAGCTCAAAACAGTCTGGCCAGTCTCCTCTTACCTCTGAAATCAACAAGGTATTTTCACTCCACTCACTGGATATTTTCTCTTTTTCAGACCATTCTCTGTAAACCCTTGAGATGGCTGTGCACGAAAATCCCACCAGATCAGCAGTTTCTGAAATACTCAGACCAGCCTGTTTTGGTACCAAGAACACGTCAAGTTCAAAGTCACTCAAATCACCTTTCTTCCCCATTCTGGTGCTCAGTTTTAACTTCAGCAGGTTATCTTGACCATGTCTACATCCTTAAATGCACTGAGGTACTGCAATCCAGTTTGCTGATTAGATATTTGTGTTAACAAGCAATTAACCAGTATACATACTGAAGTGGCCAGTGAGTGTATGTGCAGTTGAAAACTATTCAAATCACAATTTTCTGATGCAGCCATTGTCTGAATCAAATTCTAACTTCAATTTCTGCTTTGTTATTGTACAAAACATGTTTTTAATGGATGTCAGCATCTGATAGTAGTAAACAAAACTAAATGACAGCCTGAAAATAGTTATACATGCCTTACATACACACTGCCCTGTGTAAGGATGGCAGTTTGTCCCAGGTACTGTCCCTTCAAGTGAGCAGTTGCAGGGGGCACAGGATCCCTCTAGTCTTAAACCATACAAGCCGTTGCCACATGAGTCACATCGCAGGCCACCAACTCCGGGCTTACACTCACACTGTCCCCCCTCAGGCTCGCAGAACGGACTGAAGGAACCCAGAGGGTCACAGTCACATGGGATGCAGCCATCTGGGTGAGAGAGGTTCCAATAACCAAACTCACAGCGGTCACATGAAAGGCCTGCAAAAAAAGCAGGACTCAGAAAGAGAGACAAAGAAAGAAAAACAGGAAACTGAGAGTAACAGAAAGAAAATAAAGAAAATATGCTAGTTTTTCACTAACTGGCATTTACGTAGCACTCTTCTGTTTCCAGACCTGTGTATAAGCATGTGTGTCTGAGTGAGAGCGAGCAAGAGAAATGGTGGGTGAGTGTATAAAACTGCCATCATTAGGGCCAGGCCCTCTACATATGATGGATCACCCACCTAAGGCCAAACACTTAATTTTACTGAGCAAAAAAATAAATAAATTAAGCAACTACAAGAAAAGAATGAAGGGAAAGAAAAATGGAAGACAAAGGGATGGAAAAATTAGCAGATATACAAAAATAAGACAAAATCATCAACTTGTGTAAAACAAGAAAAGCTGAGTTCTTTTTAAAGACAAAAGAGAGCTAGACAATCAAATATGTGAAATTAGCAGTTTCAGTGCAGTTACTGTTTTTAATTAATTTCCAATGTTAATATTAGATTCATGTCAATTAGGCCAGCATGCCATTATGACTCCACTCCTTTAATTCTTTTTATTCTGCTTATTATTGCATTTAATAATTATAAATTTTAATAAACACCAAGTCTATACTATAGCAAGTTTTTATACTGGCAGCAGTGTTAAGCTATAAGACTAGTTAAGCTAGGCAGTGTGTGTATGCAGGGCTTATTTGAATATGCCATTCGTATTCGATGACAGGCAATCTGTCCCTAAATGGATGCCTGGGGGCAATGCAGTCACCATAGCCGTTTATAAAGGAGAGTGTGTTCATATGTGGGTGAGTCTGCACACACACACATTAATAATAACATACCTGTACATCTGTGTTAAAGTGTGGGTGTCCTACTCTGTGTGTGGCAGACACTTGACGTTTTCCCTGGTCTGCACACTTAAATTCATATCTGTAAAATCATTAATTTCTTTCCATAGATCATGTTTTACAGTAGTGCAATGAAGATATGTGTCAGTGCAAATGTACATCTAAGCGTAATAGGTAAATATGCAGGCTGGCAGACTGATGGTCACAAAACTAACAAAGATCTGCTATATTGTAGGGTAGATTTTCCCCAATAAGACTTAATAATTTATAAGAATTCCACACATACTGGCCAGCTGACCAAGTAAGCATATACAAATCATATTTTTGCAATTAGATTTTTGACAGTCAAATAAAAAAACAAGGAATCTAAGAAATCAATGAAAAGGACAGAAAAGTGAGAACATTAGAAAACAGACTGTGTTAGAAGATATTAGATCAGAACAGAAAGGATGTAATTTTGTTCTGAGGTGTCCACGTGCGCATGTGTGCCTATGTGTGTGTGTTGTTCAGGACATGGCCAGCCCTTTTATCAGTAGCCAGCTGGTTAACAGGCTCATGCATCACCATTTCAAACACTATTATGTACACACTGCACTCTGGCACCTTGTTATGAGTGTGCGTGCGTTTCTGCATGTGTGTATCTGCGTCTGCATGCGCACATTTCAATTCTGTCCTTCTGAAGCTTGCCTGCCATTGCTCTACTCAAAGTATCAGCTTGGCGGTAATAAATTGCCATAATCAAATCTCATTTCTGAAAAATACCTGTGGGAGCGACCAAACAAACAAGGACAGAAAAAAACGTAAATGGGTCTTGTAAGAAGGAGTGTGAAAAATACAAGGGGCTGCAGCAGTTTGTTTTAATCAACTTGGCATTGAATTAGAGATTTAAATACCAGCTTAGTCCTTGATGGCATGCATGTGCACACACAAACACAAAGAGACATTTTTTATGTACACACGCGCGCGCGCACACACAAACACACACACACACACACACACACACACACACAAGGAATCTCTTACAGTATACAATACATAGAGTTAGGCAAAGAGAAAAGCACATGAGCACACTGCCACATCCAGACATTAGTTTTTATACACACATAAACACAAGCAAACACACTTACACATATACACATGCCTGCACTCACACACGCAATGTGGACCCTTGATAGCAAGGCTTAGCAATAACCATGATGCGTTGAGTTGAGGAGCGTTGGCTGGTTTTGCATTTCATATGAGCCTGGTCTTCAAAGACACACAGGGGAGAGAGTGAAACCATTTATCACAAAGAGAAGCACGACGGCTGGAAGCACCGCCAGCAGAAAAGCCTGTTTATTTTGGCCGCCACAAGAGTTTGGGATATGTGTGTGTATGTGTGTGTGTGTGTTCATGAGTGTACATGGCTGTTTTGTTGTGCAAGGCCAGTGTACACACTTTTTCTTAGTGTGCACCTCAACCCTTCGTATTAATTAGGTTGCAACTACTGGAAAATTAAATAAAGTAACTGTGCTAATGAAAACCAAAAGTTATTAACAAAGTTATTAGGCAAATTTTGTGAAAAAAATGCAAACTAGATACACATTTTTTTAGTTGACATTGTTTGCCATTATGGTAAAATATTACGATTGAAAGATTGCTTTATTTTGCCATTTAAACAATCCACTATCTTAACCCTAGTACTGCCGGACCTCAACATGTTGCTGTCCCAGATAAGTTTCGTGTACTGCTGGTCGTCTATATATTGATCACTTCCAGTGTTTTCATTCACTGCCGGTTGTCTAGCTGGTCGTATATCTGGCCAGACTAGGGTTAACTGAGTATTAACCTTCAATGCCTGGCTTTCGTGAGTGGAATCTAGGAGGACGTCTGAAAAACTAGAGTTTCAAATGCTTGTCATAAAGATTATTATTGAAAGAAGCAGCTTTAAAATTTTCCACGGAAACACACACAATTATAAACACATAGTGTGAATTTATTTCAAAACAAAATGCTAAACTTTGCACCCCTAAAAACTGAGGTTTTTAGTGCCAGGGATCTTTTACCTGTGACATGAGGTTTGCATTGGCACTGTCCTGTGTAATGGCTGCAGGTGGGAACTGCTCCTGTTGAGGTTCTCATGATGCCCATGTCACTACAGTTACAGGAAATGCAGCCATTTGGATTTGAGGCTTTAAGACCAAACCAACCAGGCAAACAGTCTGTACACTGACGGCCTGTTACGGCAGCCTTACACTGACACTGACCTCCTATCTGTAAGTGAGAAACACAGAAGGAGTTAAGGAGATGCAAAAGATATACATTTAAGTGAAAAAGAAAATCTACCCGCTCTCAGTTCTGAGATTTTATGTACCGGGACACAAAAAAAATCATCTGGTCCTTATGAGGTCCTAAAATTAGATAAATACAACATCACCTGAACAACAAATGACATATTATATGTGTTATTATTATTTAACAAAAATAAAAACAAAATGCTAAAGCAGTGTCTGAAAAATCAAGTACACCTTTACTGCTTCTATTGGAATTAAGAGGATAAGTAGTCCAATGCAGTTAAAAAACTGATTGTCAACCAGTGTGATCACATCTATAAAAGCCGAAGGTCTGGCAGTTTGTTGGTCTGGAGCGTTCAGGTTTATTTTAAAGCAATGTCACAATCTTCCCAGGCATGGACATCACAGCAAATTCACCTCAAGGGCAGACCATGTAGTACTCAGAGAAACTGCCAAAAACCCAAGAGCTACATCTCAGACTCTACAGGACTCAGTTAGCATGTTAAATGTTATAGTTCATGACATTCCATTAGAAAAAGACTAGACAAGTATGGCTTGTTTGAAAGGATTGCTACAAGAAAGCCTCTTCTCTCTAAAAACAACATGGCAGCAAGGCTTAGGTTTGCAAACCACAAAACTTCTGGAACAATGTCCTTTGGAGACCAAAGTGAATCAGAATCAGAATCAGAATACTTTATTAAGCCCCGGAGAGAAATTACTTAAATGCATTGCGCCACGTTTGATGAAACCCAAACATAACATTCAGCACAAACACCAGTATCAAAACTGGGTCATGCAACAGGACAATGATCCCAAGAGCACCAGCAAATCTACAACAGAATGGTTGAAAAAGAAAAGAATGTGTTGAGGTGTTGCAATGGCCCAATCAAAGTCCAGATCTCCGCCTGGTTGAAATGCTTGTGGAGAGCTGTGCATAAACAAATGCTTGCAAACCTCAATTTAAGCAATGTTGTAAGGAGAGTGGGCATAAATACTCTCACGCCGATGTGAGAAACTGATAAAAACATACAGAAAATGATTACTTCAAGTTATTGCTGCTAAAGGTGGTTCCACAATCTATTGAATCAGGCATGCACAGAGTGCTTTGAAAACCTTGTTTTTTACATCAATGTTTAACATTCTTTCTTTAATTTTTTAGTTCATGTAACATTATAATGTTGACTAGATGAGATTTGATTATTGTGCATTTAAAACACAACATATATAGCAAACAGTTTACCTCCAGAGAAGGGACGCCCTTGCTGATTGGCTGGGGGTACTCTCGAAGGATGCGCTCTTCATCCAGGAACTTGCCTTCCCTCCCATTGCTAGCTGGCTGGAAAAGCCCATAGTTGAGCACATCTTTGAGGCTCTGATTGAGTGTGCACAGGATCCGCTGCTTGGCAACCCAGACCGTTGCATCCGGGTTGAACCGCATGCATTTCTGGTTGGGTTTGAGGAGCAGCACAGGGGGTGGAAATGTGTAAGAGGAGAAAAAAAGACAGAAATTGATTAGAAAATGATGACTGGAGTGTCAGCTGGCAGTCACAGCAATCAAGACAAATGAAATAATCAGCTCTGACAACACAGCAAACATTGTGTGACAGACATTTCACTTATAAACTGGATCTCCAACTTTTGACTGGCAGATGCAAATAGGTTGAACCGTAAGACCCACGAGAGGATTAGAACAGAACTAGAGAACAATGGTGCCCAATCAAAATAGCCCTAACACATCCAAATTGGTGCTTTAACAACACAAAACCCTGTCCCAGTTACTACAACTAAACAATGGGTGCCACACATGACTGCCAAGCTTTTAAAAATTGTTTTATTGTTATGGTGCCTTATGCTAAGCAGGGGCACTTTGCTCACTGAGGATGTAATTGACACAACCCTTCTGCCCCTGCTCTTTTCCAGCTTCAGCTTCCCTGAAGTGAAAAAACAAACAAATAACGCAGAATTTCTGGCCTGGTCTGAATCGCAGAGGATTACGGGCGCTGTGCCGTGGCATTCAGGAAGTGTCTGTGAGAGCGTACAGCTGGGTGTGCTGCTCAGCCGGTGATAGCAGCCCCGTGTCTTTAATAAAGAGTGAAGGGATGAGCAGTCTGTGAACTCTGCCTTGCTATAATCCTCTCGCCTGGCGTGGAGTGAGCAGAGACGAGGAGAGGAAGGGATGGAAAGATGAAGGGTTGAAGGTAAACAGAAACAGATGTCTAGCATCTGGCGAGGACTGTTTGGACTGATAGGGCCTGCTTTCCTCCTGTTGGTTTATTACAGTGGCAAATTTCCATCCGCTCCCATTGTTGCTGCCTCCTCTGGCTGAGCTCAACTTAAACAATATGTATGAAGTTTCCAGGGAACTGTGCATTAATGCTTTTTTTTCAACGTGGAGGAAAAGATAACGGTGCATGCACGTGTGTGGGTTTTGCTGTTGTAGACATCAACACAGAAATATTTTCTGGTTACCAAGGAAGGTCCATTTGGCACTTGAGCAATCAACTCATCACCCACCCGGGGTGTGGGGTCTTCATATTGTTCCAGCTCAGAACCATGCCGTCACAACTGGAGGTGCTAATTTTTTTTATCCCAGCCACATTACTGCTAACCACTGCAGGTCATCACTCAATGAAGCAAACAAGACCACATCAAATGTAACTTAATCCTGGAGCCACCCTTGGCTATGTTGTGAAATTCAGTCCATAAAAGTTTTTGCTCTCTTTCTGAAATGAGAGTTTATCTTTCACTGCTCCCATTAGGGGTCGCCACAGTGGATCATCTGCCTCCATCTCACTCTATCCCTCTCATCCTCTTCTCTTACACCAACCCTCCTCATGTTCTCCTGCACTGTGTACATGAATCTTCTCTGTGGTCTTCCTCTTTTCCTCCTGCCTGGCTGCTTCATCTTCAAAATCACTGAATCACCACTGAAAAGCTCAACAGCTTCAACGCTGCCACCTCCAGCTCTGCCTCTTGTTTTTTTGTGAGTGTCACCATCTCTGAACCATGCATTATGAACAGTTCTCAGTGCCATCAGCACCATCAAACCTTCCCTTTCATTCACAAATCACTGCTGACACTCATCTCCACCCACTCCACCCTGCCTGCACTCCCTTCTTCACCTCTCTTGTGCTCTGTCCATTGCTTTGGATGGTTGACCCCAAGTATTTGAGCTCA